>NJDD01006497.1:125748-145207 GCA_002245505.1 Calephelis nemesis | reverse complement strand
AGGAGCATAAAATTTGGCACGCTTATAGTTTATGTGTAGGAGAAGTGGAAAATGCTACTATTTTTCAATAATAATGCTTATAAAGTACATTAAATCAATAAATAAAACATTACCTACACTACCATGCATTTGACGCACACAAACAAATATATTGATGACAACGATAAAAGATAACAAGATGGCGAACCATACAGTTTGGAAACAAAGTAGTTGGTCTTGAGAAATGAAGATGCCAAATTTCGACCAATAGGCGACCACTAGTAATAAATAAATAAATGCCCCTGGAAGAAATAAACAAATTTATCTAATCCCAAAGTAAGCAATTACATGCTCGAATGAAGGGTGTTAGTCGACTATATTAATACACCAAAATACTAAAATTCTTCTAATCTTCACGCCCATATCCCAGAAGAGGAAGGCAAAGGCACAACCAGAGTAACCACGAGTAGCTAAAAACACTTATGCCCGATTTCACCAAGAGCCCCTATATTTAGGGGACCTTTTAACGTGTTTTAGGGGACGGTTTCGTATTATAACAGTCCCGTAAGTAACGTTAAAAGGTCCCCTAAAGTATAGGGGCTCTTGGTGAAATCGGGCATTAGTCCCACAATTTGATAGGTGACAGGCCTATCGCCAACCGAGTACAAATCTAGTCCCGGGTAACGTTATTTCATTAGAATTTTTTTGTTGCCCGACCCGAGAATCAAACCCGGATCTCAAAATGTCAATTCCGATTCCGCGGCCGGACCGCTAGACCACAGAGGCGATAGATACCGTCATAAACACACAGATCCGAAAATATAGACATCGATCATAACGCAAATGACTGCCTTCAAAGGGAATCGAACCTGAGCCTCAAGGTTGGTCGTTGAACTCAGGCGTGCACGCTTACCAACAAGGCGGTAAAACCACAAAACTTAAGTGGAACATTGTTTTATTAAATTCGAATATATTTACTTACAATTTTAGATAGATTTCTTCATGGCAAAAAATACAAGTCACCTATTGACACTAATAATAGACATTAATAAGAATGTACATAGAATAAAGTAGGAATTCGAAGGTTAAAACTGGTATAAAAGTCTTCATTGCACTGTGATATAGACTATCAAATCAACTTTACTTCTACTTTAGTCATTCTTTATTAGTAACAGTATCACTAAATAGTATAAAACAAAGTCGCTTCCTTTGTGCCTATGTCCTTTTGTATGCTTGGTCTTCAAAACTGCGCAACGGATTTTGATGCGGTTTTATTTTAATAGAAAAAGTAATTAAAGAGGTTTAAATGTGTATTTTATAACCGTGCGAAGCCGGGGCGGGCAGCTAGTTTATTAATAGGAGAGTAAAAGAATTAAGGAGCCGTTTTAAATCTGAGACTGTGGTCTTAAGCTTTTTCTGTAAGTTTACGGCTGCTTTAACTTTCAAACCGGAACATGGTGACTAATCCGACTGCATTGGCGGCATCCAAATTCCATTTTATTGGCTGACGATGGGGTCATCACACCCGTATGACAAATTCACCTAAAGGCCAATACAAATGGCTTTTGCGTCCGGTTTCTCGTATTACTGACCTCAAGCTTTCATTGGTCGGAGGATCCAAATTCGAGTCAAACTACCTACCAAGCTGTAAGCTCAAATTTCATACGCCCTACATTTCATACAGTCTGAGACCCGAAGTTAGGTCGACCTACACCGAGCTGATAAAAAGATGAAATCGGTTTTATAGCAAATTTAGTATATCAGAAAATATGTTCAAAATTTTGTTGCCTTAAAAAATCCTAGACAATTTTTATTTTATTTATTAATATTTTTTTATTCATTAATTGGTGCAATATTAAGACTTTATTCCGACTTAAAGTAGGTATAAGACGAAGTTGCAGAAGTTGGGTTGCCTGTTATTTATTTGGATGGCCAGGTATAAAAAAATATTTGTCGATGCTAGTTACTTTCACGGGATCGGATAATAGATAAAAAAATATATCAACATATTATTATGTGCAGTTTTATTACAATTTCACAATCCTTTTTGCAATTTATGTAGATATATAGCGTTGCCTGAAAAAAGAAATGGGAAACATGAAAAACTTTTTTTTAATAGATTAAAATATCCGGTCCTGGACTTTTAATATTATCGCTAATATACTTACTTGACTATAAAATATGTTTTATTCAATTATTAGCGCGGTGTATGTCGATGTAGGTTCGGATCTCCACCTAGTACAATTTCTAACAGTTATTAAAATCATACACCAACCGTGGCAACGCCAACGTATCCCGTAAACATTAAATATTTATGAAAACGTGTTTACAGTATGCATAACCCAACTAATGTCGATACCATTCTAAATTTTGCAATATAAAACTAACAACGCCCTCGACAATTTATTCAAAAGTCATAGTAATTCATATTTTTTAGGTGGGAGAATGTTAGGAGCGAGCATTAAACAGATTGCAGAAACATTATCACAAACAAAAAGCAATCCAAATGCTAATAAAGTAGGGGAGCCCAGGGTGCTAAATGCGTTTACTCTAGCGGACCTTTTTTATCGATTCGATTGTGGCGAGACAAAAGGCATGTGTCATTTATATTTTTGAAGGAGGGGTGTATTAAAGTTAAAAACATAATTACAGTCCCTTGATCATACCCTAGTGTCTCAGATATTGCTAGTGAACATTTCTAACATGTCCCCGATGACATAAATATCTATCAGTCAAATATTGGCCTAATGGGTGAAGACCGTAGATTATACATTTTTTAAAAGTTTCTAATTTTTCCACTCCACAGCTTCGCTCTTAAATCGTCGGACTCTTTCAATATAAAATTATAAGTGTGCAATGAATCCACTTGCGACCATAATCTGACGTGCTACGAACATGTCATATATTTTGAAACCAAAAAAATTGGCAACCCCTACTGACTTAAACTGCCTCTATATAATACATAAACCGGGCTATTTAAACCACAGTATTTATTTAAATACTTTTATTTAAACAATAATTGTATAACACACTCCCTCCCCCGCCACCGCATTGGTCCGCGTCTAGTGACTAGAATAAACTATCTACCAGCCAGCTCGTAAGTGGCAAGCGTAGTTTAAAAATAGATTACCAACAAGACCATTGGTGGCAGAATGCTTATCACTTACCACCAGGAGACCCGTGTGTTTGTTTGCTGGCCTCTCACATAAAAAAAGATTACTCATAAAATTTGAAATACGTGACACTATAAACCTTTAACATTTTATGGTAGCATTAACAGCATATTTCTTTTTAATTGTGAAACAAGTATTTTCAAAAATGGTAACAATAACGATATTACGTTATTGTGCCAATAATAAATAATATCAATTTATATGATGGAGTTTATTAAAGATGGTACATGGATGGAAGATGATGGTACCGGTATCTCCCATATCAATCTGACGCCTAAGTAACTCGCCAAATCATCTCTTGCGCTCCCCTACTACTATTTAGAAATAAATACACGGATTTAAAAATACAGAATTTTAAGGCCAATCAAACCGCAAATTAGTTGTTTTTAAGTAAATGAAGTGTACAGACTATAAATAACTAATCAAAAGTTGCAACAACCGCCGACCACAGGGCACAATCAGATCACGATCTAGTGGAAAGGCCATTATTGGGATATATCAGAAGCGAAGCTTCAAAGTAACAGAGGACTGGCACTTCGCCAATACTATCTACTTAACAAAAATCTTCACTCAAACAAATCTCCGCTATGCTGATACAAAGCAATCGCTGAAACCTATAAATAATTTCCATTGATATCTTATTATAACGTACTAAAAGATTTTATTTATGAGATCGTCGAGATGTGCGGTCATCCGTAGTTAAATGAGAAAGTTTGTTTGTTTGTTTCGCGTTCAAGGCCGAACGGGTTAATTGATTTAGCAGTTTTTTAATAAATTTTCCTTGTTCTTTGTCAACGCATTTACTCGTATTACGTTAGTTAGCGGGGAAGGGATGTCTTTGAACTGTTACGCTTGGTAACAGGGAGAAGGGCTACTATTCCGTAAGTGCCTAACTATATTTCCCCTTGAGAAAACACACCCGTAATAAAGCTAAGAACCACCCCGATCACGTCAGCTTTCGAACAAAAATCCCAATTCGTTTAAGAGTTATTATGCCAAAGACAGACACACACATACGTCAAACTAACAATGAAGACATTGTTAGTTTGACGTATGTGTCCGTCAGGGGTTGATACTAAAAAAAAATTAACACTTTATTAACAAAAAATATTGATAAAAGTGAAAGCTATAAGTGGTAAGACCCCGTTACCACCTATAGCTTCACATTGTCAAGGAGAGAGAAGGAAGTGAAAAATTGTTGAAAATGGGTCAGAGTGGCTAACGTTTCGTTTTAAAAAAATACTTGATAGGTTATTTATATTTATGTTTTAAGTATTAATTGAAGCATGTGCGGTACAAACATATTATTATGTACATATAAAATTTCGTATC
Organism: Calephelis nemesis; assembly: GCA_002245505.1. Lineage (NCBI taxonomy): Eukaryota > Metazoa > Arthropoda > Insecta > Lepidoptera > Riodinidae > Calephelis > Calephelis nemesis. Next base: position 140,723 of record NJDD01006497.1, on the reverse strand, counting down.
TATAAGGCAGCTCGTAAAAGGCGAGCACTTGTTTAGGTTACTACCAACAAGTACACTTGTGGTAGTACTATGCAGCAACTTGGTAGATATTTACCACCTTACCAATTCCAAACGACATAATGACTGTTTCGGTCTCGAGGGTAGGGTAGCCAGAGATTTGACCTATTAACCCGACCACAAAACAGCGAAGCATTTACAACATTTATGGCAGTATCTGCTCGACCTTCGTGGAGTGCAGTCAAATTCTCCCGATGATGCTTCAGTTACGAAGCGAAAAGTACGTTGAGTTTTTAGTAATTTGTGTATTGATGGTACTAATAAAACAGTTTAGTAGTGTGTGTTGTGTGGAGCTGGATATATTTGGGGGTTTTGGCTTCCAATTCATTCATAGCGCAGTATTAGACCGCCTCGTTGGTCGAGTGGCTAGCGTACACGCCTAACTACATCGACCAACCGCGAGTCTCGGGTTCGATTGCCGACGGGGTTAGGCATTTGTGTGATGAACATTTAGATGTCTGCATTTCCGGGTCTGGATGTTAAATTTATTCTGGTATCTATTTAAGTATTTATATGTATTAGTATCATAGACTAACACCCATAACACAAGCATATAATTTGCTTACTTTGGGGTTAGATACAATTTGAGTGGTTTGTCCAGGGATATTTATTTATTATTTATTTATTTTGCCTGTTTTGTCACGCCATAATACGTATAATTTTTTTGAAATTGCAAGTTAATTAATTTTATTTGGTTTTAAGTATAGATTTCCGCAAAGTAACGCCTTCTTCTATCAACGTTCTATGTTGTCTATAGTCCACGGCTATCTCTTAACCATCAGGCGAGCCGTGTGCTTGTTCGCTGAACTATTACATAAAAAAATGATTTGATAACAGCTAGGCTTAGTTTTTATACTGTATCATATTTGAACTATGCGACTGCCCCCCATACACATATATCATGTCTCTCTTTGTACAATCGTACATATAATAAACACAGAATAATAAAATACTACTTACATGTGAATGTGCTAATAACTCCTTCATTATAAAATTGTCATATATATCTCTAGCGATCCTCCGCCTCTCTTCCACGCACTCTTGCTTTTCAAATAATTTAATCTGTTGAACAAATGCTTTTTTAAAACAACTGTATGACAACAAAATACAAAGTAAAAAAATATGGTATTTGCTGACATGGAGTTGTAAATTTGAATCATGGTTTTTCTACAAAAAGTAGGAATTTAGATATAGTTTTCGTGCTTTCGAATATCGAGTCGAAAATACGACATCAACGCGCGTAAACGTTAAGTAACACATCGTACGAATAAACGCTAAAATTTCGATAAAGTTCTCTTTCGATTCATAGATTACGCCAAATACATTTGAAATTCATTCTGTTAGGAAATCACGTTTCAAAAAAATCGAACGCAGCAAATTGATACATGTCTGTGAACCAATCCCATACACCTAAAATTTTTCGTAAGGAATTTGTGTGAATTTGCTTACCATGAGTTTACGAAGTTATACTCGCTAGCTTCTCCGTAAATTATTTGTATGAATACTATGAACAGTGCCTCTACTGGATCGTAAGAAAACTAATTGCTCAAATCAAAAACGCGAACTAATTGCTCAAGAAAACTAATTGCTAAAATCAAATCAAAAAAAAAATTAATACGTAAATTGCAGAATCTATGGCAACTTATGGTAGAAGCTCTGTTCTCTTGCTAGAAATCGTAAAGTAGTAGTTGCCAATATCTCTGATTTTGAAAGCATTATACTATTAACATTATAGTCCCCAACTCAATTTCTTTGTTCATTCGTCATATTATATTTTTGTCGAGTGTTAGCGTTTGCTCCCCATTCGAAAGCGCGAAAACTTCATAGACATCAATTACACAGAAGGTATATCTGTCAGTTTTGCCAGCAAATGCGTTTGAATGTTGCTAAGCAATGTAATGATATGGGCTTCATGCAAACGTCAGTCACTTCCTAAGACGGCCATTACACAACAGATTTACCCGTCAGTTTTTCCAGTAAATCTACGTTTGAATGTTGTTAAACAATGTAATGATATGGGCTTCATGCAAACGTCAGTCACTTCCTACGACGGCCATTACACAACAGATTTACCCGTCAGTTTTTCCAGTAAATCTACGTTTGAATGTTGTTAAACAATGTAATGACATAGGCTTCATGCAAACGTCAGTCATCTCCTAAGACGGTCGTTACACAACAGATTTGGCTATTATTATTTCCAGTAAATGAACTAAGTTTATAACGTTAAACAATGTAATGATATGGGCGTCAATCAAACGTCAGTCATCTTCCAAGACGGCAATTACACGGCAGATTTGGCTATATGTTTTACCAAAGCCACTGAATTACGTTTAAATAATGGAAACAAAATTTTATCGATTTCATGCAAACATCAGTCATATATTTATAAGTTATCCATCTGTAAATTCGATGACTTATAAAACTGACAGCAAAACCTATCGTATAAAGGCAGGTTAACACGCTAGGTTATACATCAATCAATTCAGTAACTGTAGAAAAACTGCGAGTAAAAACTTTTGTGTATCATAGACGAAGTGTCGATGTAGACATTCGCTGACAGTTAAGATTAAACTAATGTGTATACGGTTTACAAATTTATCTACCCGTATCTATTTTTTGTTTTACCGTGAACACTTAAATTAGTATTATTGTAATGATAATGATAAAAAACACCTCATTACTCGAATAATAAAGATGCTTAACTAGACATTTGAAAATATTAATTCATCTGCTTTAAGAAGTCACGATACATGTATTAAACTAACTATTATTGTCTAATTAATAAATATAGAATGCTCCAAGATTTAAGTAGTATATATTAATAACTATAATAATAATATATTAATAGCTATAACATCGAACATAATGTCAACTTAAAACCATGGAGTACTTTAGCCTATGTTTATTAATAAGATAGAAAAAATAAAACACATAGTAGATGTGGAAAAAGATATCCAATTTATATAAAAAAAACATACCTCTTCATAAAATTTTAAATGTGGCACTGGTTCTTCTGACGTTTGTTCACAGAACTCCTTAAATAATAAATAACCTGTAACAAAAAAAAACATTGCTTTATTTTTTTTATTCTACATACACATACATATCTTCACACCAAGTCCTTTGCAGGGCAGGTAGAGCTTGTCGAATGCCAAGTGACAGCAAACCAATTAATCTTATATAATTTGATGACAGGTTACCTCACCTATAAACCATAATATGACAGTAGCAATCATAGACGTTTTATAGCAATAAGAACAGAAAAAGTAGATGCCTATGTGGTGTTATTAAATCGGATGCATCATCTCAAAAATATACCATCAAGCCTTAGTCACAGTATTAGTGACTAACGTACTTTCGCCTAATAAGATCGGATAGAATATACAGATTAGCTCGTCTCTTAAAAGCTGTTTGGCTAGCAGATCTACAGGCTTTAAATGTGCCTGTAATCTACATAATAAAGTACTAAGTAGCAAGTCTTAGCTCGATTACAAAAAGTTTGAGATTACGAGAGAAACATGCAGACATATTTCCTAATGGTAAAAAAAACGCGTCGCTTGTAGATACAAAAAGGTGGAAATTGTTTTGTTGTCTACCTAAGGCTGGAGTTTTGGACCTCTTGTGGAAGTTTACCAACTACCTTAACCTAAACGACTACGTACAACCCATCTACTAGGTGGTAGTGTTTCGCAGCGATTCGCCCGGATTGGTACCATCACCCTCCCATCATAAAGTCCAATGCTTGCCGTTGACGTGTTCCGGTTTGGAGGGTAAGGTAGCCGGTAAACTTACTTTTGCTCGAGGCCTTACATCCCTGCCTAGGGATGGCGACGCACCGACGCACCATTACCACCTTTGGTGTCTTTAGACGACGTGAATTTCTTTCCATCAGGAAATCCGTCTACTTGTTTGCCTTGGAATGGAAATCACCTACAAACATTCCAATCGACACACTCACACAAACTTGCGCACCGACGAGACTCCTAAGCGGTTCTCGCAGAGGAGTAGTAGCGAGTGTTGAGACAAGACTAGTGACCATGTTGTCATTTATTTTCGCGATCTTTTTAAATATGCCTCGAGTGTATTTGTCTTCTGCTGAGATTTATCGACGCCATCAAATTACGTAGCTACTTGTAAATACGATTATTCGAATGATAACAATTTTTTCCGCATAGGCTTACTGTTACTAATACCGTGACATCTGACTAGGTGGTAGAGTTTCGCAGCAACTCACCCGTATTGGTACCACCGCCTTATCTATTCCTGCCTAATTAAAATAACAAAATACTAAAAAAATACCAAACCTGCTTCGGTTTGGAGGGTAAGGTAGCCGGAAAACTTACTTTTGCTCGAGGCCTAACATCCCAACCTCTGGATGGCAACGCACCATTACCATCTTTGTTGTCTCTAAGCGGCGTGAATTTCTTGTTATCAGAAAATCCGTCTGCTTGTTTGCCTTCCAGTATCATAAAAAAAGGTTTCCGTACTGCTCCATATTTGCTGATAGTGGTGAGCACTGACTTTACAGAAGCAGGGTTAGCTAACTTGTTGATACCAACGTGGTCATTCATTGCAATACGTTACCGCCCAGTCTGAGACTCCTTCACTAAGTAATGTATTCGTCACTGCATCCCTAGGCCGGAATACATGAAAGAGCAAGTTTACAATAACAAAAAGGATATTAATACCTAAACGTAATACAATAATAAATTAACTACAAGAGGTCCCGGACTCGATTTCCGGCTTGGGTAACACAAGATATGTTTTTTCGAATTGTAACAAAAGCAACTGTGCCAGGATTAGATACGTGCGATAGGTTTACTACCTACCACATTGTGGGTTTAAATAGTATCTTCGGCTAATCATGGGTTGCATATCTGCCTACCTTTTCGGTTATATGGGCGAAAAGATACTTACTAAACGTATGATCTAGGTGTATACTAGAACTGAAATATACCATTGACCCTGACATGCTCAACAAAAAAGGAATTAGAACAGAACGAGAAAAAATTAATAGGGTCCCGTCTCTTCAGAAGAAAGTTAATAAGTATTCGGTCTAGCTGGAGCCTCAATGTTTTGCATTTCAAATGATGCCTTCATCAGATTTCCGATTTTTGGAGGTTGACTTAGTACATTGACCCGGTTGGTTTAAGCAGTTTATTCTTGACTACGGGAATTCAAGGCTCACCGCGAAGATAACTTTAATATTTTTTATGAGATAGGACAGTGAATAAGTTCAATGTTCTCCTGATGTTATGAAATAACTGTCGCCTATAAACACCATAGATGTTATAGGCGAGTCCTTGCCGTGAGTAAGACTACTAGCTATCCCACAATCCGGACTGAAACACGACAGACCCAAGTACTGTCGTTATCGCGGCAGGAATAAATGTTGTATTTCCGGGTAAGTTGCTGTATAGTACTCTTACACTAGTGTCTTGTTGGTAATAAACCATTTAATCTGTTCTCACCTTTTACGAGCTGCCAGACAGGAAGACAAATATAATTAAATAAAATCTAGAAGATTTTAGATCAAACCCCTTACGCTAGCGGTGGTATTCAACAATGCGGTTATAAATATTTTGTGTATGTTGGTATTGTTGGTTTGTTGTTTGAATATACATGTTTGTTGTTTAAGGTGTTAATAAATTGTTCATAGCAAAGCAGTTCCAGTCTCACAAAAAAGCAAAAATTTTTTTATGAGAATGAAAGTGAAAGTTATAACCTAATAAAACATCATAATCTATGTCCAACATATAAAAAAAGAATCCTCATTTCGCGTGGTCATCGCATGGACACCTGAACGAATGGACAAATTTTGCTTATTCATTTTTTGTTGTAGTTTATTTTCAGGAGAAGGTTCTTATGACGAGAAAAACCGGGTATATGGGAAATGGGAAAAACAATGATCTAAATCAGGGTTTCCTAAACTGTGGGTCGCGACCCACTGGTGGGTCTCAAAAGAATATTGAGGGGGCCCTGCCTGTAGAATAACACACCACCCTACCGATAACACACAACACGACCGACAATTTAATTCTTCTAATTTTGATGGAGTTATTTAATTAAGACTTAATTGAATAAATAAATTACAAGAATTATAAAAATGTGTTCAACCTTAATCCTTTATTCATATTGGTAACAGTTAAATGTCCTAGAGGTGGGTCCCAAGTTTGTGAACTTTTTAGATGGGTCGCAGCTTAAACAACTTTGGGAACCACTGGCCTAACCCGTACAAACTGTTAACGTCGAGTAATACATTTTCCAGGTCGACTAGTGCATCATAATGTTCTCTGTCTAAAGTATTCCTCGTAAGGTTCTATCGAATCCAGCCAGTCCGATAACGGAGGCAAATGCAAGCCTCCCAATCCCAACAAAACTCACAACTCACAAGACACTACCCCACAATGTCGCCGCCGTCGTCGACGAAGACCTCTTTTCCGATTAGTTCCGAGCTCCTAGATACAGCTCCTACAATCAACCCACCCAGAAACCAAAACGCAGCACTAAGTCGAGGTTCAGTCTCCCGGGAGACAGAGCTTGTTACTAACGCTATAAAGACGCTATAAAGAACAGTATAATAAATTAATTTTAACAATGATGTCCGCTGCAAACTCTGCTCGCTCACAAGGTCCGGTGAAATTGTTAAAACCGCAAGGCTTTTTTTTTATTTTTATGATATTTGAAGGCAAACAAGTAAAAGGATTTCTAGAAGGTAACAAATTCAAGCAGCCTAGAGTCACCAAAGGTTGTAATGGTGCGTTTTCAACCTGAGGTCGGAACGTTAGGCCTCGAGCAAAAGTAAGTTTACCGGCTACCTCATCTTCCAAATTTGAACATGTCAACGGCAAGCACTGTCTTTATGACAGTAGGAATAGATGAGACGGTGGTACTAATCCGGGCGAGTTGCTGCGAAACTGCACCACCTCGTAAAGTCTAGCAACACATTAGACATTTTAAAAAAAAGATGTGTGTGCGATTCACACACGATAGAAGTGAAACTTCAGTAAATCGACAATAGAATGAGATGAATATATATTTATGTCTCTTACCTGCAAAAGAATGAGATTAATATATATTTGTGTCTCTTGCCTGTCGTTTTTTCAGTTACACCTGCTTTGAAATCAATTTTAAAGCATTCCCTGTACCTAGTAGGAAAGACTTCTACAAAATGATATTAATGACTGAATTTAATTAGTAACAGAGATACCATATAATTACGTAGGTACATTTTTAAAGCAAGACGTCCAACTCACAAATCGTTTCGTAGCAATATCGTAGCGATAATATTAATTCGGATCGAAGCACCAATATTGGGTGCAGAGTACTCGAGGACAAGTTGGAAACGCAATTTGCGATAGCCCCGCTTCTAGTTCCAATAAATAACTTCTTCGGTACTATTTACTGCATAAATGGGTTTTATTTTGAAACGTTCGTTTCGTCGAACCGAACACATAATTTATAAACTGTATCTTCGCCTTTTATATGGGTGGCTCGGTGGAATGACCTTAAATCCGACTGATGAAATAATAAATAAATAGCCCTGGACAGGTCACACAAATTGAACCTAACTCCAAAGTAAGCAAATTATATGCTTGTGTTACCGGTGTTAGTCAACGATACTAATACATATCAGAATAAATTTAATAAACACCCAGACCCGGAAATGCAGACATCTAAATGTTCTTCACACAAATGCCTGCCCCCGTTGAGAATCGAACCCGGGCCTCGCGGTTGCTCGATGTACTTACTGTCGAGATAATAATAACATAAAGATAATAACGATGTCGAGACCAACGGAGGCATGAAATGCGTAGTTAAGATTTATGCAGAGGAACACTAAGGTAGAAGAACTCATATACTTCCTTCTACGTCAAGTCCCACACCACCTAGTACCAAGGAAAGGCAGAGAGTGACGAGTGCCAAATGTCACGATCCTTTAAGACAGACCAGCTAAGTTTCCTTCACATACATTACCCTTTTCATACAAACACGCCGATTTCGAAGACTCTTGACACCACCCTCGGATGAAACCCGATCAATTTGATCATGGAAAGTTAACCCAGGTAGAAGATATCTTTCATTAAATACTTCCAGTTTAATGATTCTGCAAAAACCGGCTGAGAAGTCAATTACACAATCAAGCAGTTACACCCGTGTTGGTCCGGGCTACCTCGTGGTGGTCCGGGCTCCTTTGTAGAATAGACCATCTGCCTTTCTTGCCAAGCAGCTCGTAAAAGGCGAGCATAGGCTCACCGTCACTAACACCGTGACATCTGACTAGGTGGTAGAGTTTAGCAGCGACTCGCCCGGATTGGTACCACTGCCTTACCTATTCCTGCCGCCATAACGTCATGACGTGTTCTGCTTCGGAGGGTAAGGTAGCCGGTAAACTTACTTTAGCTCGAGGCCTAACACCCCGGCCTCAGGTTGGCAGCACTATTACCACCTTTGGTGTCTCTGGTGGCGTCAATTTCTTACCATCATATTAATGGTTGACGTAATGCGAAAACAAAATTTATCAAAATTCATGATCGATGGTTGCATTACGTTAATAATCCAAATTTCTAAATCAGGACTTCATGGCGTCACGTCGCAGCAAAAACCCAGGAACGTCGGGAGAGTAGATGCGACAAAGTTGAGTGAGTCTAGTAACCCGCTACTGGACTAGTACTATAACTTGTAAGTATTAAATGGTGCAAGTATAGAGCCTTACTTATTTTCAAATTTGAATTTAGAAAAACATTAAAAAAAAGTAAAACAACACCTTAATTTTTGAAATACAAAATATTACCAGGCGTCAGGCGAAACGAACTGAATAAATCCTTCATTTAAATGTGAAGTTTGGTCTTTAAATTACTAATAGGTGTGTCAGTTTCCGCTGAACTCTGGGGTTCATAAACAGCCGTGTGAGAACTCCCTTCTGTACGAAATAACTTTAAAGGTCTCAGCACACATATCGACTCGGAAATGGTTCGTCACCGTATAGCCTTGAGCCGTTCTTTATTGTTAGTATGAAACTCCATACTGCACCGCACACTAATCAGAATCGTAACCTAATCGCCGCGCCTCGGATAGGCTCGCAGTGGACTGTAAGCGCGGTGGCGTTAAGGGTCCATGTATGCTAAAATACGTCAGCAGTATAATGTTTATTTCATACAAAGCAATCATGGATCTTGGTGACAAAAATACACAAGATTAACATGAATATGCTTTATAAGACTAGTGTTTCTAATACACGATTCATTTCACTTTGCTCGATAGAAAAAAATCAAAAAGTTAACCCTTTTTTGAAATCAAAACCCAACTGTCTACTTCAATTATGAAAATATCGACACCAGATTTAACATTAACATAGTTAAGTACTATACCTAAAAGGTAAGTGTTTCAGTTTTTATACTTTTTTTCGAATTACTTTTATAGTGTCAAAAATAGTGATTTGTCGCTTAAGACGTTTAATTTAGAGCGCAATATTTCATAGTAATCATGGAACGGGGGAGTGCGGCGATTGGCTCTTCTGGCTGACTAAGTATGGGGCCTTAAGTCGTAGCCGAGTTGATATATACCTGCATATAGCTAACCACGAAACGCTACAACGCTATGGACTTACAACGTTTACGTTTAATGACATTAGGGGCAATAAAAAACAAAGTTGTAAAATATTATCTCATATAATAAAAATCCCGCGTGGTCGCGCTTTTACGAAACGGCCGATCGATTTTTATATTTTTTATGTACGTCTTGAGAAGATCGTAATATTACTTTTTTCATTCAATAAGTTAATACAGCTGGAATTACTTATTTATCTTCACGCCAAGTCCCTTACGGGGTAGGCAGAGAGTATTGCATGACAAATGTCACGATCCTGGCAGACTTACCTAGCTTTCGTTGCATTAAGTACCCTTTTCATTTTTAAATCGCATAGGTGTCGGATTAGGGTTGCCACCTTTTTCTTTCCCAATAAAAGTACTTTTGGTTATTAAGGGTAAGAAAAAAAGTACAGAGTGTTAGAATAAAGTACACTCTTATCATATTTATTTAAGTACTCAATTATAACAAAAAGAGGTACAAAGTGATAGTATGTGTTACAAAAATGGTAGAAGATATAACAATTACAAAAAGAATTACACATCTTACTTTTACTTTTCTTTGTTACCTACTATATTTAAATACATACGTATTTTTTTATTAAATTCAAGCTGTTTTTATTCACATAATCACAGTCAAGCTGTTTTTATTATATTGTATTGAGTTTTTCCTGAATAATTCCAGAGCATTTTTACATTTAATTAAATTTTTAATTCACTTAAGTCGCCTCTGTGGTCTAGCGGTTCAAGTATTGGACTTGACTTCATGAGGCTCGGGTTCGAATCCCGGGTCGGGCAACTAGAAGAAAATGTGCTAATTCCAATTTTCTTATAAAAAAAAACAAAGGTTGCTCGGGATTGGATATGTGCCCGGTTGGCGATAGGCTTGCCAGCTATCACATTGTGGGACTTAGTGTCGTCGGCTAGTCGTGGTTGTGCCTCAGCCTACTTCTTTGAGGATATGGGCGTGAAGATGTTTACTTACTTCTTTTTATTAAAATCAAAGAAGCTCTGTTTCTTTCATCTTGCCATTTTCTGTTTATGACAACAAAAACTAGTTGGGTGAAATAGGATGTCGCCGAAAAAGACAAAAAAAATGAAATATTTTATATAACGAGTTTAAAAAAATTATCTTTAGAGTTGCTAAATACGTGCTGCTATTTTTGTGCAGTTCATAGTTCTGCAAAACCCTCGGAAGTACATATTGGATTGCGCGAATGTTTGTGTTGTCTTGTTTGTGTACGATAGCGCAATAAATGAATATTGTATTCTACCACATAAACAATAGTACTTTCATACTGATAAACAAGCAAATCGTGCAAAATTATTCCCTAACTATTCCAAAATGTCAAAAATGCACAACTTTAATATTCAAGTTTTCACTTCTGGCGGTACTCCCGGAGGGCAACCCGTCTTTTTTTTTTGTTAAGGGCGTCTGTTTTATATGCAGTAATACACATTAGCTGTATTAATATCATTTAATCCATTTTGTATTCAATAAGGGCCCAAGGTCCCATGTAACTAACTAGTGCTTCCATTTTTGTTCTAGCTAGAAGAATTGCTTTGCTGTAGCTGAGTTTACATAAATAATTTTATTCAATTGTTATAGTACAATCTATGCTATTATAGAACAAATTGTATGTTATAGTATGATTTTTAAGGCTAATTTAGATTCAACAACATTTTCTTTATCACTGCATCTAGATGACGTTGTTATAGAAGAATAGTCAAATCCGACGCGTACTTGATGTGGCGCTGGCGAGTAGTAACATCGATTCAGTATGGATCGATAAATTTCGCTTAAAAAAATCCGAATCATTTGAAATAAAGTATTTTACCGTACTTTATTTTTCTTATAAAGTATAGAGTACAATTACCTAAAATAAAGTACAATACTTTATTATAAAGTACGGGTGGCAACCCTATGTCGGATACTTCTGACATGACTCTCGGATAAAACACGATCAATGTGATCGCAGAATGTCTAGGTCTCCACGGGTATCTACGTCCATCCATATTCGAATTAAGAAATACAAGTCGCTTATCGCCAATGAAAATGTTGCGTTACCAAACTGAGACTGTCGTAAATACCTAAACGTCCGCATCCCCAAAGAGTAAGGCACAGTCAAAACTAAAGCACCCACGACCAGCCGAAGACACTAAGTCCAACAATGGGATAGGAGGACCTATTGCCAATCAGTGACTCATACAATATCGGCCAGTTGTTTTTATTAGATAGTTGAAAAAAATCGTGAGAATCAAACTCGATACCTTATATAGTCATTACTATTAAAGGAAATTGCGATGAGAAAAAATAAGGAGGTATCTATCAAATCTTCGACGTAATCAACCACCTCTAACTGTATGACAAACTGCATTTGTGAAATAAGAACACAAATTGAGAAGCTTTTCTAGGAGCGCGCAATGGGGTTGTTTCATTATATTGCCCTAAACTATTAAATTTCACTCTGTCCATTGCGCAAGAGAATTGACGCGAAGAGATGTTGTTCTCTTATTATATTACCCTAAGTTCTAACAGAATCACCTTCGACCAACAATTCTCTAAAGATGTCTGAAAGAAACCGCTCCGAAACGACAAGACTGCCTATATGTACCTACTTTTTGTAAATACTTCTTCGAATAATATAAATGTGAAAGTTTGTGACAACGGTAGGATGGATGTTTGTCTATTTTTCACGCAAAAACTACTAAACTTGTATACTGATATAAAACATTCACAATACCTAACACATTAAAAACAATATCTAACAATTCCCTTACCATGAGTTGCTGTAGATTACTTTCGGTAATTAATAATTAATCAACGTATCGAAGTTTATAGCGTTTTCATTCTGAAAATTTAGTTCTCTTAGTAGAGAAATTAGTAGGTATATATAATTTACGGTGGCGCTAGCTCATGGTAAGAGCTCGGTATGACAAATATTTTACATTACTACTATTTAAAGTATGTTAATTATGTATAATAACAACTCTATATAGATATCTTTAAAATATATTCGGATTTCCGAAGCTTGACGAATATAGCCGAAGCGCATAATTTAAATAGTACTACTGTACAATTTATTAAGGCCCCATACTTAGCCAGAAGAGCCAATCACCGCACTCCCCCGTACCATGATTACTATGAAATATTGCACTCTAAAGTAAATGTCTTAAGCGACAAATCACTATTTTTGACGCTATAAAAGTAATTTAAAAAAAAGTATAAAAACTGAAACACTTATCTTTTAGGTATAGTATTTATCTATGTTTATGTTAAATCTGGTGTCGATATTTTCATAATTGAAGTAGACAGTTGGGTTTTGCTTTCAAAAAAGGGTTAACTTTTTAATTTTTTTCTATCGAGCAAAGTGAAATGAATCGTGTTTTGGAAACACTAGTCTTATAAAGCATATTCATGTTAATCTTGTGTATTTTTGTCACCAAGATCCATGATTGCTTTGTATGAAAAAAAACAGTATACTGCTGACGTATTTTAGCATACATGGACCCTTAAGATTTTGGCAATGGCATGCGGGCGAAGCCGCGAGAGGAAGCTATAGTAATTAATAAAACAAAGACGGGTTAGCTACACCACTTTTAACAAGAACAGATGTACCGTATCATTATAATCACAATGATCTCTGAATTGTTGGATTCGTCACCGCTCCGAATAGCAGAATAACTATTGGCATTTGAAAATATCAAGGACTAGCGGCCTGCCCCGGCTTCGCACGAGTAGGTATAAAATGCTATTAATATTATAAATGCGAAAGTTTGTATGTATGAATGTATGGATGTATGGATGTTTGTTACTCTTTCACGCAAAAACTACAAAGCTGATTACGATGAAATTTGGTATGTAGGTAGCTGAAGACCCAGAATAACATATAGGCTACTTTTTATCCCGGAGTTCCCGCGGGATTGGGACTTACGCGGGTGAAACCGCGGGGCGCAGCTAGTATATACATATAAACCAGGTTCCAGGTCGGCAAAGCAATATTAATATTTCTTATAATCTATTGGTTTGCCTTCCGTGTCATAAAAATATATATTACATAACAATACTAACCGCTCGGCACGGCTTTGCTGGGTAATTAAATATACATATAAAACTTCCTCTTGTTCCACTTTATATATTAAAAAAACCGCATCAAAATCTGTCGCGTAGTTTTACAGATTTAAGCATACAAAGGAACATAGGGACAGAAGAAGCGACTTCGTTTTATACTATGTAGTACATAATAAGAAAATAGCTACTTTTATTATAAATTATATTTAAAAGTTTATACCACTGATAGATTCTATACTTCTTATCGTCGGCACTTGGTTGAATTCTATTACAGACACAATTTATCAATATCACTTGTATTTTGCACTGTCATTTCCATATATTTTCACATCGTATCATGCCTGAACGTATGGACAAATTTCGCTGTTTTTTTATTTTATTGTGTTAGTTACTGTTAGCAGAAGGATTATATCAAAAAGCAATTCAATAATCGTATTTAGCAGAAGACTTCTTTTGTCGGAGCAGTTAGTGTGTGTATCAAACCATGGGTTAGTTTCCATACGCGACTTTGCCCGCCCAAAATATTACTGTAGATAGAAGAAACTTTAGATAGAGTACTATAGTTTTTGCTTTCGGACTTCGCTACTATTATGCCGCGTGAATCTTTTGTTTTTATTTGTTTTTTTCAAATTCAAATTTAGAATCGTCCAAAAAGGTTTACAAAATCATCAAAATCAAATCAAATCATCAAAAGATTTCAAAACTGGCCAGTAGTTTTTGAGTTGAAAAACTTTATACAAAATATCCCTAGACGGTGTTGATGTGTGTAACATAATATTATATTATATATTATATCTTTATATATATATAATTCTTCTGTGAGTGTGTATGTCACTGAACTCCTTCTAGACGGCTGGACCGATGTTGATGAAAGTTTTTGTGCGTGTTCAAGGGAATTCGAGAATGGTTCAGATTCACAATTTGGTCTCCTGGAAAATGTTTTTTTAATTATTTTTTTAATAATAAGTCGTTGTTGATTTTGGAATGTTTCACATCGGATCCGACAGACTGCGCTACTGTCGAAGCATTAATGTCAAGCGATAGAAAGTTTGCTGGGTCAGCTAGTCTATATATATAAAAATCAATTGCTGTTCGTTAGTCTCGCTAAAACTCGAGAACGGCTGAACCGATTTCGCTAATTTTGGTTTTGAATTATTTGTTCAACTCCAGGGAACGTTTAAAAGATAAGAAAAAGGAAAAAAACTTGCGAGAAAACTAAGAAAAACAACATTTTACTTTTTCCCATACAAACTGAACGG
>NJDD01006497.1:99312-125687 GCA_002245505.1 Calephelis nemesis | reverse complement strand
GCTGAACCGATTTCGCTAATTTTGGTTTTGAATTATTTGTTTTAAGTCTAGGGAAGGTTTAAAAGATAAGAAAGAGTAAAAACATTGCGAGAAAACGAAGAAAAACAACATTTTACTTTTTCCCATAGAAACTGAACGGGTGGAACGAAGTTCGCCGGGACAGCTGGTATTTATTATATATATGTACCATATTACTGTGAAGTTTCATCAAAATCCGTTCATTCTTTTGGGTGAAAGAGTAACAGATACCCGTCCATCCGCAAAAACTTTCGCATTTATTAGTAGGATGGGATAGTACTTAATATTGGATAAAATTACGCATGTCTTTTCAGCACATTTGTATCATAATCATTACATTATCCTCAAGTTCAACATGGACTTACATGGGAGCGATAAAAAGAAATTTATATCCATCAGATAAAAAGGGAATTACTGAGTTCGGGTTGTATGTGAAGGAAATATATACACAAGGAAACATTATGTAGGTCAATTATATGTGATGCAACTGAATAATATATTTAATTTATTACATGTGTACAGTACAAATAATTAAACCTATATCTTCACGCCCACAACCCCGAAAAATCAAGCAGAGGTACAAAACCAGGACGGGGCACCCACGAGGAGCCAAAGGTGTTACCATTCCACAATATGATATATGGCAAACCTATCACCAACCGGGCACTTACGTAATCTCAGGCAATTGTTATTATTAAAAATCGTAAAATACATTATGAGTTGTTCGACCCGGTTATCGAACCCGAGTTCTCGTGTAGTCAAAGCCTACACCGAACCACTGGACTACGGAGGAGGTTAATGTAAATGTTGTATGTACGTACGCATAAAGTGTAGAAGTGATTTTTGACCAATGACCAAAATGTTATTTGTCAACAGTAACAGACAACAAACGACCGCAGTTAAATCTATATGTATAAAAATTAATTGCTGTTCGTTAGTCCCGCAAAAAAAACTCGAGAACGGCTGAACCGATTTGGTTTTTTTTTTATTTTTGTTAAAGTCCAGGGAAGGTTTAAAACATTAGAAAAAGGGAAAAAATCGCGAGGAAATTGGGAAAAACGACAATATAAGTTTTCCCATATTAACTGAACGGTGGAACGAAGTTCGCCGGGACAGCTAGTAACCAATATAATTCTGTAAGTACTATAAATATATCAAATGTAATGTTTGTTCTAAAGAATATAATGGAAGTAGCGAAACCGGTAAGCCTATTAAATACTGCTAATATTTCCATAATGTACGTAAGCAAGTAAATAAGTGTAATTGTAAGTCGACCTTCAATGAGGTAAAAATAGGATGAAACATATTTATAATATTAGTGTATTAGAAAATATTTTAGAAATGTGTTGGCAAAAAAAACCAGGACTGATTTTTTTATTAAATATTTTATTTAATGTTGCAACATTGAGATAATGTTTTTTTGCCCTTAATATTTAAAAGTATAAGCATCGGATGTGCCTAAGTTGGGTTGCCCGTAATTTAGCTGGGTTCGTACCAGGTATGACGATGCCAGATACTTTTACAAGATTTGAAAATAAGACCATTAAAATCGGTTGGCTAGTGACGGAGTAATCGCATAAAAAATATAAAAAAATAAAAGAAAAAATATACGGTTCAAATGAGAACCTCCTCCTTTGTGGTGTCGTTTAAAAAACAAACAACCCTATATTTTTCCATACTATAGAAAAAATCAAAAGCTAGGAAAAACAACATTTTTTAATTTTCCCATACAAGCTGAACGAAGTTCGAAAGGTTTGTTATATATATATATATATTTTAGTATAGTAACTCTATCCTTATTACTTATGACAGAACGATATTTAACCAAGATTTAATCATTGAATTGTATAAAGCTTCCGTAATGCGCGTATAAATACTAGGACAAGTAATATCAACTCGTCACACATTAAGTACGACTATGTGTACGTGCACAAAATACTATTCATTGGTTGTATGCGTCTGTATGAAAATGTGTTATTTATTATTTTATCTCTTATACATATTAAGATTTATAATGAATATATAGGGTCAATGGGAACGAAGCTCCGCCCTTGTAAATGTACAATAAGTAGCGCAGATATATTTTGACCCTTTTACAATACTACATACATACATATCTTTACGCCAAGTCCCTTACGGGATACTCTTGCCACCACCCTCGGATAATATCCGGTTGATCTGATCGTGAAATGTCAGCCTTGGTCTCCCAGGGTACCTACATCCATCCAAATTCGCATTGTATATATTCTGCTTTGTCTATATTTCATCTGTCATTCTTTCCACATGACCGAACCAGCGGACCATGCCCTTTACGCATTTTAACACTAACGCTTTCTTTCAATCCCACTCTTTCTCGGATCTCACTGTTACGAATGCGGTCAGCGAGCATTACACCACAAATTTTCCGTAGTGCTCTCATTTCGACCGCATTTATCCTACTTTCATGTTTTTTCTGAGATACCCAACTTTCGCTTCTATACAATAACGTTGGGATAAGCACAAAATTATGCAAAGCGAGACTAGATTTTTGACTCAAAACCTCGCTTTGGAATAGCTTACCCAACGCTCCATTCACACTATTCCCTGCACTCACTCTCCTCTCTACCTCTGCGGTGTACCTTCCATCCCTGCTAAAAGCACAACACTACAAATTATTACATAACAGGGTCAGATATCTCAATGACTCTTAAGGGTTCTAAACGGTAGTGAAGACACCTTCCAACAAAATTAATAGAACCCTTGCTACCTACCTACTAGGTGGTAGAGTTTCGCAGCGACTCCCCCGGATTTGATACCACCGCCTTACCTATTCATGCCGCCACAGCGTCAGTGCTTTCGTTGACGTGTTCCGGTTGGAGGGTAAGGTAGCCGGTAAACTTACTTTTGCTCGAGGCCTAGCACCCCGGCCTCAAGTTGGCAACGCACCATTACTGCCTTTGGCGTCTCTAGACGGCGTGAATTTTTTACAATCAGGAAATACGTATGCTTGTTTGCCTTCCATTATCATAAAAAAAATCGTCCGCTCGTTTAATCCACATTTAATAATCGGAAGATAGAACAAACTTTCCTCTAAGGTTACCTTTTGTTAAAAGGCGTGTTTACAACCGTCTAGAACGTCTTTAACCTTGAAGAAAACTTTGTTTCCATCTTCTAATTTCTCTTAAAATTGTATTAAATCTACGGCCCAGGATGCAAACCAGTGCTATAACCAGTACAGCCGTCTAGAGCCCATATTACTTTTGATGTTAGGCGTGTTTACAACGTCTAAAACTATTATTAAACTACACAAAAAATAACATTTTTTGATATAATATTTGTGTAAAAGCAGGCTGCTTTGTGGCTACCCCGGAGAGGCTAATTTACGAGGAACTAACTTCATTTTCATGTGTTGATGACTTACTGTACTAGCAGAACAAAATTCGATGCATTTATTTACATATAAAGTGTACGTAAATTTTAATGACAGTATTTTGGAAATAGTCTCACATGTGGCGTCGGGTTTAGTTGGTGGTGGCTGCAAGTGAAAATCTCATAAAAACGAAATTAAGTGCGCGGATGCATTCCGAATGTTGAGTGTGGCATACGGAGAAGCTACCTTGGACCGAAGCAACGTTTATCGATGGTACAAAATGTTCTCAGAAGGCCGAGAAGATGTGAACGACGAAGAGCGTGCCGGACGCCCGAGCACTTCAACAACAGACGAAAAAATTAATGAAGTGGAGAAAATGGTATTGGCCAATCGTCGAATCACTGTTAGAGAAGTTGCTGAGGACGAAAACATATCGATTGGCTCGTGCCATTCGATTTTTATCAATGATTTGGGCATGAGACGGGTCGCCGCGAAATTCGTACCAAAATTGCTCAATTGCGACCAAAAACAGCATCGCATGAACATTGCTAATGAGATGTTGGACTCTGTCTGCGACGACCCAAATTTGCTCCAGAAGGTCATAACTGGTGACGAATCGTGGGTTTATGGTTATGACGTGGAAACCAAAGCTCAATCATCTCAATGGAAGCTGCCGCACGAACCAAGACCGAAAAAAGCGCGCCAAGTTCGGTCGAATGTGAAAGTTTTGCTGACAGTTTTCTTCGATTGCAGGGGCGTGGTGCATCATGAGTTCTTGCCACAGGGTAGAACGGTTAATAAGGAATATTACCTGCAAGTTATGCGTAATTTGCGCGAAGCAATCCGCCAGAAACGCCCGGATTTGTGGAAGAACAAAAATTGGCTTTTGCACCACGATAACGCCCCTGCTCACACATCGTTGCTTGTGCGCGACTTTTTGGCCAAAAACAATACACTAATGATGCCGCAGCCACCGTATTCCCCAGATCTGGCCCCCTGTGACTTTTTCTTGTTCCCTAAACTGAAGAGGCCCATGAAAGGAAGACGTTACGCTACGCTTGACGAGATAAAGACGGCATCGAAGGAGGAGCTGAACAAGATAAAAAAAATGATTTTTTGAAGTGCTTCGAAGATTGGAAAGACCGTTGGCACAAGTGTATAATATCTCATGGGGATTACTTTGAAGGGGACAAAATAGATATTCATGAATAAATAAATAATTTTTGAAAAAACACAAAATTCGCGATACTTTTTGAACACACCTCGTAAAATGGAAATTCGACATTACCAGAACCGCAAGATTTGTTTGACTTCGCATCCTAAAGAAGAACTTGCGGATAGTTATAATTTACTTAATCATTTTCGAAGTCAGAGTGAATAGACTTCGTCATGAAATGCTTTTAAGGTTGACTACAACAGCATTTCCCCTCTGGTGAGTTGTAAGTCATTACGCTTTATTGTGACCTATAAAAACTGTTTTAAATGTCCACCCGTTTTCCCCGTGTCGGTCTGGGCTCCTTTGCAGAATAGACCATCTGCCTTCTTGCCAGGCAGCTGGTAAAAAGCGAGTTTCGACTTAACGTCACTAACACCGTGACATCTGACTAGGTGGTAGATTTTTGCAGCGACTCACCCGGATTGGAATCACCGCCTTACCTGTTCCTCCCGCCATAACGTCTTGACGTCTTCCGGTTTGGAGGGTAAGGTAGCCGGTAAACTTACTTTTGCTCATTCCTAACATCCCGGCCTCAGGTTGGCAACGCACTATTACCACCTTTGGTGTCTTTAGGCGGCGTAAATTTCTTACCATCAAAAATCCGTCTGCTTGTTTACATTCCAATATCATAAAAAAAATATGTATATGGTTATTCAAACATAATTAACAAAGTAGTTAATCATCATATACCTAGGTTACAGTATCTTATTGAGGTCGAGATCGATCGTTGGTATTAGTTAATACTATTGTTTTGTCCTAAGCACTAATAATTATTGGGATTTCACATCCTAAAGGAGAACTTGTGTAGAGTTACAATTGGTCATTTTCGAATTCATACTGAATAGACTTCGTCATGAAATGTTTTTAAGATTAACTACAACAGCATTCCTCCTCTGGTGAGTTGCAAGTCATTATGCTTTAATATGACCTATAAAAACCGTTTTAAATGTCCATAAATATTCTATATGGTTATTAAAACATAATTAACAAAGTAGTTAACCATCATATAGGTTACAGTATCTTATTAAGGTCGAGATCGATCGTTGGTATTAGTTAATGCTAGTATGTGCAGTGAACGAGGAAATTGCTTCATAAGCTTGTTAAAATAGCTCAGCTAGACCGTTCCCACTTTTATGTCATGTTTACTGAAAGTTCCAAAATAGGACATTTCATAATACAACAGTCTTGGGTAAAGTAGGCTAAATTTGTTATTTTTTTTTATCTGACTACGAATATGGATTTGATTTAAGCATGAGATACGGCAGGCATAAACTTTTTTCGCGATGTATATTTTTCGAGTATTTAAAACGTATCCGTTTCGAGGGGTTATTTATAGTAATTCTATGTGGATTTTAATGATGCGGCTTCTAGTGCATGTAGCCATAACTAGGCAGTAGTGTTGTTGGGCCTTTGTTCCGATTGGTCTACTTTTTATCTATGCCAGTCGCCAGAACTTTAAATGCTTGCCAGTGTTTTGTTCCGTCACGGAAAGTAAGGTAGCCGGAAGACTCGCAAAGATCTTGACCATAAGATGACGATGAACCAGCATTTTATACTATTTTATTTTAGTTACTCCTCATGTACACACAAATTTCAATACATAATATTTTTCAGAAATCTTATTTTTATTGGCATGCATAACTTATTGAGATCTCTTCCAGTAAAACGTGTGAGGAAACAGGTGTTCTAGAAAATTTGTTACAATGCGGGTTAGTCTTTTATGTCTTATGCGACGGTAAGATCCCAGCCATAAGATAGATCCACACCAGTAACATATACATGGTGTCTGTAGAAGACCATTGTCTCTCATCATCAGGAGAGCCGCCTACTTTGGAGTTCTTTTAGGTGAGTTGGATTAGTTGGAGAACGTGATAAGTTGGATTATTTCCCGAGCTCGGTCTATATTCAGTTCTGCCCGCGGTGGTGGGAGGTGGGAGCGTTTGTTCGGCTTGCCACATTCAGCGTTACTTGGAAGACTTCCCATCGCAACAGTTATACGGATTTTACGGAGTTAGCAGGATTAAGGCTCATTCTACATTTACTATACTGATTTTCCGAAATGTAACTCCTGATTCAATTAAATTTCTCCTTGTTGTAAAGTGTTAATTTGTGGAACTATATTTCATTGCCATATTTTACACTAGCTACTGCCCGCCGTTGCCCGCTTGGTTAAGCCTTAAGGGTCCAACACAAAGGTTATTTGGGATAAAAACTATCCTAGCGTGTGCCAAATTTCATGAAAATCAGTTCAGCAGTTTTAGTGTGAAGGAGTAACAAATAAACAAACAAACTTTCGCATTTATAATATTAATAGGATAACTAGCTTCAGAACACATTCCTGTTACTATACCAATATTATAAATGCAAAAGTCGGTCTGACTTTTACGCTTTTACAGTTACACCGCTTTAAATGAAACTCAATATACCTAATTAAAGACCTGAGTTTAAACACAGGCTACTTTTTGAAGTAAAACTTCTTTAGAATCATTGTAATTTGAAACCGGATGCGGAAAAAACGACAGGTAAGAGACACAAATACAACAATGTTTAAGATTATATATATTCATCTCATTCTTTTGTCGATTTACTGAAGTTTTACTTCTATCGTGTGTGAATTGCACACACCTTTTTTTTAAATCAATAGGGGATGAAAATCAGTATTAAAATCGTTGCTATAAAAAACTGCGAGGTTAGCAACACATTGCCATTTCAAAAAAAACTATTATACGCTAACCAAGTCACGAGTAAACAGCTACTTTAATATTTTTTTAGAAATTCTATTATATAATGTTTTTTTAGAAATTTTCAATTCTCGTTTCAAAAATGTTAAACAGAATTCCGAATCGCGCAAAACATTGTCTGTCAATGAACGTATAAAGTTTCCCATCAAACATCGAAGGAAGTATTAGCCAACAATTGCATTTCCTTTGACAAAATGAATTTCGCCGAGAAATGGGACAAGCGAGCGACTGACCCCAGTTTGTCAGCCGTTCGCTTCTCAGTTCCCCTTTACATCCTGTGCCCTTGGGCCTTGTCTGGAGAGAATACAATTTCATAAAAGTAATTGAAATTTTATTTCACTGTGTAGTGTGCATGTTGCGGAACAAGAGATGAAACAGGACATTGAATACAATGGCTAAGTGTTTAGTATTATAATAATAATAATTAATAATAATATGATAATAATGATCATCTTCCACAGACCCGTGTCCACTATGAAGTAAAGACCATCATTTCAGCATTTAGCATTTCTGTCTAGCAGCTCATAAAAAGCGAGTATTATTATTTATATTAATAATGACTATATTTACAATGATTGAGCACTGCGAAAGTTTTCATTTCTACCGATCTCTAAACCCATCCGACTTCCAGTTTTCTATTTTGTTGCTGACTCTGGGCACTAAGAGGAACCGAGTTACGAGTAGCAACAATTTTTAATTTCAATTATTCCACAGTAAAATAGAGAGTTAAGCTAGCGTGGACGGTTTTTATTTCTACCGATCTCTAAACTCATCCGACTTCCGGTTTTCCATTTTGTTGCTGACTCTGGGCACTAAGAGGAGCCGAGTTACGAGTAGCAACAATTTTTAATTTCAATTATTCCACAGTAAAATAGAGAATTAAGCTAGCGTGGACGGTTTTTATTTCTACCGATCTCTAAACTCATCCGACTTCCGGTTTTCTATTTTGTTGCTGACTACGCACTCAGAAAAACAGAGTTATAAACAGCAACAAAATTATTTTGTAATTTTTATGAGACAAAATCGAGAGATAAGCTAGCTTGGTTAGTATCAAATTTGACTTACTAAAAACAATTACATTTTTAAATCTTTTTTATTTTCTTTTATACCGTCTTTCAGCAACAAATGAGCAAAAAATTTACGCGTATTTGTTCTATTGATTATCATTCTTTTTTACGTTTCCACGCTATCTTAATATATTTCTTTTTTCCCTTGTTGGTCCAGGCTCCTTTGTAGAATAGACCATCTGCCTTCCTTGCCATTCAGCTCGTAAAAGGCGAGCATAGGCTCATCGTCATTAACACCGTGACATCTGACTACGTGGTAGAGTTTAGCAGCGACTCGCCCGGATTGATACCACCGCCTACCTATTCTTGCCGCCATAACGTCATGACGTGTTCCGGTTCGAAGGGTAAGGTAGCCGGTAAACTTACTTTTGCTCGAGGCCCAACATCCCGGCCTCAGGTTGGCAAAGCACCATTACCACCTTTGGTGTCCTAGGCGGCGTGAATTTCTTACCATCAGGAAATCCGTCTGCTTGTTTGCCTTCCAATTATATAAAAAAATAAAGTAGGATTTTTGTCGATTGTGAACGGTTTGAGCAAAAAAAATGATGTTATGGCAACTAATTAGCAACAAAATAGCAAAAAATTTAATTTGCGCTAATATTACTAATACTTTTTAGACCTCGCGGTTAGAAAAAAAACAACAAACATAGAAACCTTTCACGAACACGATATTGGTGGTAATTCCACTGTTCACAAACTAAACTTATTTTAGATGCATGCTATCTTTCTCAAATGAAACAAAAACAAAAGAGATGGAACGTTTTAGACGTGTCAGATTAGTCCGGACATGTTAAATCGCGATGTTTTTAATCGACGTTTTCCGAGTAACACTCGTAGTTTAAACGTCTGTAGAAATGACGTGCACGGTCTAATTTGACAGCGCTAAAAGGGTTTTTTCTCTTTCTGTTTCTTTCCTTGAAAGAAGACAGCGATAACTTAACTTGTTAACCAATGTAGACAGCGACCTACGCGAGTGATATTCGCTTGAGATAGGCTCAACAATAAAAGATATTTACGAATTTTTGTTCAACGAAAAAACAGTTACTATAATTGTTCAGTGGACTATTTTATTTTTTTATCAAAAATTTACATTTATAGAAATTCATTGTTAAACGTTGAACTATCGTATTTTAAGCTACAAGTTGTAAGTAGCTTCTTAGCGTAGTGTATTTGACCCGCTGTTAGAAAAAGCATATAAAATATTACAGCCTAAACGAACTTCCTTTCGTCGCGAATCTAGCTTTTTTACAAACAACTGAAGATGAACATGTACAATAAATAAATATCAGGGATATTTATATTACATAATCCGATCCGGACTTGTTGGCAATGGGACAACCTAGTCAGTAGGTACGCTCTTTCAAAAAAATTCTTTAAGGAGGTTACATAAAACTATTTGATTACCTATAAATAATTCAAAACCGAAATTAGCCAAATCGGTTCAGCCGTTCTCGAGTTTAAGCCGAGACTGACAAATAATTGATATGAGAACGATGTTTGGGAACTAGTACTCTAGAGGCTTGACCATTCATCATATGGGTCGTCCAATTAATCACAGGATTAGTAAAAAAATACGCTTTGGCGGTAAGTCGTCAACGAGCGTATTCATGCAATTTCGTCAACTTAGTTTTACATTTTGTGACAACGTACACAATGTACCAATTTTTGCGTACATTGATGAGCTAATTATATAATATTTGAAATATAGCAACCCTAATACTTCACATGGATGGCGTGCTATCGGATCAAACGGAAACGCTAGTCCAAGGGTTTGCATCCCTGTCCGTAACCTTGGTTTAGAGACACTTATGTCGTAGGAAGGGCCACAATAATCAGGGTCGTATGACCAAACGACTACGAATGCCGCTTACATTTAGGATGGTTTCACAGATGTACAGGATCCGAACCCGCGCAACTAGAGTTGAAAAAAACATCTGGTTTTGCAGTCATGTATGTTTTTCAATTTAATTCATTTCTTTGCGTTTAATAGGGATACAATGTTGCATTGCATTGCATGTTGTTACAGGTTTGCATTATGAAACACCTGTTTCGTTATAATTAGCATACAAAATATACTTAATACTAGCCGACCCGGCGAACTTCCTATCATTTGACACTAACAGTTTGTACGAAAAAAAGTAATACTTTCTCACTTAGGTTGACCATAAAAGCCGGATTGGCTTGGCTATTCAAGCATCATCAGTTGGTATATAGCCTTGATGATGCTTGAATAGCGAAACCGGTTGGCTAAACTATAAAAAAAACCATATATTGTGGAAAGTACAACTGTTGTGAATAAATTGTTTCAAGAATGGAATTCCACCAAGCACCGACAATAAGAAATATAGAAACTGAATATTTTTATTTTCAACTAGCTGTCCCGGCGAACTTCGTTCCACCCGTTCAGTATGGCAAATAATGAATAATTATTTTTCCCATTTTCCCTGCAACTTTCCCGGTTGTTCTCTTTATAAAAACCCTGCCCTGATAATAACTAACACAAAAAAAAAAAAAGAATTGTCCAAATCGGTTTAGTCGTTCGGAAGTTGTGCGCTTACCAACACTTTTAGCGATTAATTTTTATATTATAGATTTCTATTTTTTCTCGATCACCTAAACAGTGGACGCTTGGAACGCTTGACGCGTAAACGGCATTGGAATATCGATTTAGCAAGGCGGATCACTAACGAATTTCTTTATCCGGGCGCAAGTCACGTACGGTTAAATCACAAGCGTCTTTCGTACGGCTCCCGTAACACTGTGAAACCAACCCTAATCTTATTTACTATACAAATCTCGCTAGAAAGCAGCTACGACTTGATCTCGGGCGAACTTATCTAGATCTTCTAATCTGATCCTTTATTATAGAGTAGTCGGACTTATGTGTAACGGAGAATAAGTCCTTGGATGATGTTTTTCATTTGGAGTGCCATTTTTTTACGTGTTTTTGTGTTAAAAATGTTTAGATAACAAGATCTTACAAAATCTATCATCAAAAAACCTCAAAATTTTGTGCTTGTCAAGTCGTGTTAAGATTTAAATCAGTTAAGATTACAGTTTTAGGTTAGCAAAACATCATTAATGAACGTGTAACATACTAGCCGACCCGGCGAACTTCGTATGGCTTGACATTAACTGATACCTACTAACAGTTTATATAGAAAAGTATAGTTTTTTTTCAATTTGCCCGGTTTTTCTATTCGTAAGAAACTTCTTCGTTATTGTCAAATAACCCATACAACGACACAATAATTCGCAAAATTGGTCCATCTGTTCAGGCGTGATTCGATGAACAGGCGAAATGGGGGATTAATTTATACATATATACAGAAGATTAATACAGAATGATCTTTCTTTTAAAAATTAAAAGCAAACCTACTTAGGCGAAAACAGTCACGGTGTTAGTGAACAATCAACCGGTGCTCATCTCTGGCGGGCCTAAAAAAGTTCACAAGGGAATCCGAAACCTACACGCGAAAAAATCTTATACTTCGTAGTTCGTACTTCTAGTCGCTTTACGTTATAATCGTACTAGCGGTCCGCCCCGGCTTGGCACGGGTATCAAATATACGTATAAACCTTCCTCTTCAATCACTTTATCTATTAAAAAACCGCATCAAAATTCGTTGCGTAGTTTTAAAGATTTATACAAATGGACATAGGGACAGAGGAAGCGACTTTGTTTTATACTACGTAGTGATGTGAGTTATCGACATCGAATGCCTCTTTTATCTTATTTGCGGTAACAACGTCGATAGAAAGATACCACGCCACCAGTGAGCAAACTTATCTTAATCTTTTGATCGGTACTTTTAGATATGCAGTTTGCAGTAAGCGCATTAACGTTTTGCGTTTTTCACTATGTAGTCTGTCGCAGGTAAAATCGAAATCGAATCGAATCGAGTGTAACAGTCAAATAGCGACTTTCGGCGACAGTTTAAAGACATGTTTCCGATAAGACACGACCGTGACCTATATACACTATAGATGTTACAGGTGTGTTGCAGCCCTGAAGCTGGGATGGAAGGCATTTTGTGTAAGTCTACCCTCGAGATCGGAACATGGCAGCTATTATGGCGGTAGGAATAGATAAAAAAGTATCTTCACGCCCATATCCCCAGAGACGTAGGCAGAGGCACAACCAGGCACCCACGACTAGCCAAAGACACTAATGCCCGATTTCACCAAGAGCCCCTATATTTAGGGGACCTTTAAACGTGTTTTAGGGGACGGTTTTGTATTGAAACAGTCCCGTAAGTAACGTTAAAAGGTCCCCTAAAGTATAGGGGCTCTTGGTGAAATCGGGCATCAGTCCCACAATGTGATAAGCGGCAAGCCTATCGCCAACCGGGCACACATCCAATCCCGAGCAACGCTTTTTTAATAGAAAGTTGGAAAAAACAAATTTTATTTTTGTTGCATCTATACACAGTCACAGAATAAGTAATACTAACGTACAGAAGAAGCACTTATGTACAAAAGACAAGCAAAATTGAATCTAGGTGAAATAATAACACGTTATGTTTTTTATTACTGGTTTTGACTTGAGACTTTCAAAGAGGATTTCGAAGAGGTGAAGTTGTAAAACCTCGCGGTTAGCAACAAATTATCCATTAAAAAAAAGGTCTGAATGAATGAGGTCCTCACCTGAATGTACGTAAACTACGAAGAGTAACCCCTCTAACCGAGCGTTACTTGGACTGGCTTTACCGGTGCCTATATGTGTTAGCCATTTTAAACTTATATACCACGTTGCCTGATTGCGGAAAACATGGTCGTTCCACCTTAGACGACTTTCCTGTAGTTTATCCGTATGTATACATGTTTGTAATAATATTGCGGTTCAATCAATTAATTATTGATCAGGTTGTCACTACTTGCAGGATACTGTTTCATTTAAAATCTTAGCCAAGTTTAAAAAAAAAAACCCGTTTTGGTCCGCTGAACGCTGAACGTAGCTGGTATAAGAGCATAAGATATTCAGGCCATTACCGTAAAGCCTTTTGGAAGTAGGGTACTGTGTAGCCACTTCCACGTGTAGGGATCTACCGCCTTATCTAGTCCTGTCGACATAGTGATAGGCACTTTCCTGTTCCCTTCCAAAGAAGAGAGTAGCCAGTAGCCCACAGTACAGCAAGATAAAGTAAAGCAAACCCATAACAAGAATGAGAGTTTGCTTGTTCGCTTTCGTATCCTATAAAAATTCGGTCAAGTGGCGATCTTTCACTGAAAAAAAACTCGTAATGGTTTGAAAGAGCACGAGAAGCCACGGCCAAAGTTAGACAACATACAATAGGTATGTACATACAACACAGACGTAACAACGAATAAGCCCTATATTCACACGGATTTCCATTTGGAGTGCCTTTGTTACATTTTTTTCTGCTAGCTAACAAAAAGAAATTATTTGATACACGAGGTATTTAGGTCAGGGATGTGTGCGGTCAAAAATTGTAGTTTCATTTTAAATCGTAGACCATTTTTTTATAATCTAGAAGCCGCGATTTTGTCTGTTAGCACATTTCAGTTTTTTTGCGGTTTATTGCGATTAAATCTTATATATATAAAAATCTTGTGCCACGATGTATGCTGCCAATAAACTCAAAAATTACTGAACCGATTTCGATAAAATTTCTCATGTATCTGTAGTTTGGTCCATCTTAAAAGATAGGATAGTTTTTATCCGGATGTTGGCGGGACGAAGTTCGCTAGGGCAGCTAGTTATACTATATATGATATATTATACTATTATGGATTTTTTTATATGGTTCCGTATATTAACCGATTATCAGTAATCTTAAGATATTATAAAACACTAGCTGTTACTCGCGGCTGCGCCCGCGATAAATTGAGATGTATTTTATTCCATCCATCTGTCAAGGTGGATTAAACAAAGCATAACTGCATCTCTGCCAGACTCTCGTAATGCGAGCATGGGTAAAACCAATCAACGGGTCAGTAACACCTAGACCACTAGTGGTACAGTTCTGTGCAGCAACATGCCTGGGAAAAGATCCACTGCCTTACTTGGTCCTGCCGCCATAACATCCCGGTCGAAGGACAGCGACGCATCTATAACATCTATGGTACCTAAAGGCGGTTGTATCTTACCATCAAAAAACCAGTATGCTTATTCGCTGACCTATCAGTTAAAAAATATATTTATAAATTTCATAGTGGATTAATTCCGACATCAGCCTCGCATATCGAAAGCCTTCAAAAGCATATTCATTAGTGCAACGATCCGGCTAATACTTTGGCAGCTCATTCATCCAGATTTTTTTATAGGTTTGGAAGGAAACCAGCAGATTGATACCTTGATAGTAAGAATTACAGACCATCTATAAACGCCAAATTTAGTAATGTTACTTCGCAAACCTGAGGCTAGGATTTCCTTAAAAGAATAAGTTTCACGGCTACTTTATCCTGACTAAAATATCATAATGACGAGCACAATCTTATCTTAATAATAAATATATAAATATAAATATCCTTGGACAAGTTACACAAATTGAACATTAACCCAAAGTAAGCAACTTATATGCTTGTGTTATAGGTGTTATTCAACGATTCTGATACATAGATGTAGTTAAATAAATACCAGACTAAATTTAATAAACGCCCAGACCCAGAAATTCAGACATCTAAATGTTCATCACACAAATGCCTGCCCTCGTCGGGAATCGAACCTGAGCCTCGCAGTTGATCGGTGTTGTTAGGCGTGTACGCTATCCACTCGACCAACGAGGCGGTCAATCGTTATGATAGGTAACGTTGAACAGACAAACTACTTGATAGGATAGTTGCTGGTCTGTTTTGCTTAGGAACAACACGACGACGTATGCGGGGAAAATTACCAGCAATCGTAAGAGAGAAATCGCAGAAAAGTGAGTATTTTTTTAAATATCATTCCCTATATTATCTACTTAGACGCAAGGCAAAATATATGCAGAAATATAGTCTTCATTTATTTCTTCTGTAATCAAGAAAGACCAATCACCAAATCGAGCCAACATTCATTAATTTCTGGACAAGCTTTGTATCACAATGAAGCACGAGCTCCACACATACACAATGTTTCTTGCTTATATTTTGGATACTAATATTATAAATGCAAAAGTCAACCCGTCTGTTGAAATACAGGCTAATTTTTTTCATAAATGAACCTATAGGCACTATAAAAATGGGATGAATGTTTGTATGAAAACCATAACTATTCTACGCTAACGAACTAGTAGTATAACAAAATTAAACTTACCTAAAACTTGATTAAATATTTTATCAAAATTTACTTCATTCTTCTTCTCCATATATTTGTGCATAACACTCCGAACACTGTAACAAAATAAAAAAATATTTACTTTTTTATAAAAGGTTTATAAAATGGTCTACGATCGGAACCTACATCGACATCTAACGAATTAATAATAAAAATGTTTTTTATTAAAAGTTGCAATTTGAAGATAATAACACAATTTTATCCTGATTTAAGTTATAAGACGAATAGAATGCGCAGAAGTTGGACAGCCTGTTATTTATCTGGGTTGCCAGACATAAACAAGTATGTCGTTGACAGATCCTTTACGAATTTGGTAGATATAAAAAAAATATATATGTGCTGTTTCATAGCAAATTCGTTGATGTTTGTCGGAAAAAATCGAAAATAATTAAAACTTTTTTTTAATAATTTGAAATACTATGTGTTGTAAGTTGTAACACATAATATTCAAAATAATTACAGTTTTATTGATTAATCATTAATACAAAATTATTTTGCATGTCTCATTGTTTTCAAGACAAAATAAACACATGAAAATTTTTTCAAGCTCAGTATGACTCCTGTATTAAGTTACAGTCTTCATATATTATACAAGTTGTGCTCTGCTTTTATGATAACAGTATGTTTGAAATTGGAAGTTTACCTAAAAAAACTACTTACCTAAATATGTATAGGGTGAAAAATTTAAGGTTTTTTTTCACAAAGGTTAATATATACCTATTTAGCAGGTTATTTTTTAATATAGGCAGGTTATTTTTTACTATACCTATTTAGCAGACAGGTACTCTATATTCCGAGGAAGGTTATAAGCTACTTTTTATGATGTTTACTGACGGGGTACCCGTCGGAGGGGGGTAAAAGGCAAAATATAAATTTGGCTATAAATCATTAATGTATTCTTTTCTTGTTTTGTAGTACCAAAGTATGTACTGTTACAAATTGTCCCGTATTTTTTCCGAAGTCATAAGTTTTGTAGTTATTTATAAGTAGAATCGCAGACCTAACAACACTCAGTATAAAATGACCATATAAATAAATAAATAAATATCTCTAGACAACTCACATAAATTGAATCTAACCCCAAAGTAAGCAAATTATATGCTTGTGTTATGGGTGTTAGTCAACGATACTAATACATAGAAATACTTAAATAGATACCAGAATAAATTTAATAAATACCCAGACCCGGAAATGCAGACATCTGAATGTTCATCACACAAATGTCTGCCCCCATCGGGAATCGAACCCGAGCCTCGCGGTAAGTCGATGTAATTAGGGGTGTACGCTAGCCACTCGACCAACGAGGCGGTCAAATCATCATATCATTTGAAATCCAGAATGTAGACAACAATACGAAGGTACAGGTCATCTTGAGTGGACCATAATAAGTTTCGACTAGACTAATACCTATTACGAATGCGAAAGTCTACCTGCATACTGCCTATTACGATTTAACTGCAATCAAACGCCACACGTAACGCCCAGTTTCGGGGATCCGGTAATATTACTCAGCGTTCAAACGCTTGAACTGCAGACAGCGTCACGCCACGTCACGCTCAGTCTCGGGAATCCGATACTATTACTCAATGTAACGAACGCTTTAACTGTAGACAGTCAGCGTCACGCCACGTCACGCTCAGTCTCGGGAATCCGATACTATTACTCAGTGTAACGAACGCTTTAACTGTAGACAGTCAGCGTCACGCCACGTCACGTTTATAGTCTCGGGGGAATCCGACACTTCTACTCAGCGTGAGAAACGCTCGAACTGCAAACAGTCAGCGTCCCGCTACGTCACGCTCAGTCTAGGGAATTCGGGAAAAGAGAGCGCTTAACTGCAGACAGTCCATAGAAGAGCTTGCGTGTTTTATTATACTCGTAATTATAGGTATTCCTATAGTTGGCTAACATAATAGTAGGTATGTGTCATATGATAAAACAATACATTTTGCTTATTTTTGGCTTCATGCTTAATTAGTTTATCGTCTAGTATCGTATTTAAACCAGAAAACGACGACGGCAAGCACTTCCAAACGAATTTGTGTCATCAATACAAGGTAATGTATGGACAGGGACATTTATAATTCTTTTAATTTTCCCAGCAAAGATAATCTCGCAAAGTGTATCTTCTTCACAGCCCGCATAAAGATTTCTCCCACGAATATTACGAAGAAAATAATCACAAAAATGTTTTATAGTTTTGTTTACCATGTAACAATCATCCCGTGGGATTTTTATGTGACACATTCGAACTTAGCAGCAGACTTTTACGATTCGAAGCTCAGAATTGTGGGATGTTTGTGTGACAAAGTTGTTCGAATTGTTAATGTGTAATACAACGGACTGACAGACGAGGGGAACATTTATCGCTTTTTGATGGCTAGTACGATTTCTAAATTAACTATTAAGGTTTTATTCAAGATTCGCCTGTATAGATACGGGTTCTCTGAGTAGAACAGACCGTCTGCCTCTCTGTCTGGCAGCTCGGAGACGAGCATAGGTTAAATAGGTCATTATTGACAAGATCATTGGTGATAAGAGTCTAGAGGATAGGGTAGACGGTAGACTTGCACAAGACATCACAGACACAACACACCTGTAAAATCTATGGTGTCTATTACTTTCGATTTTTTTACCACCACGAGAGCCATGTGCTTGTCTGCTTATTTATTACATAAAAAGATATAGTGCTATTAATATCAATTACTAAGTAACGACTGCTATTTCAGAATCACTTATTCCTACATAAATAAAAACGAACCCCTCAAATATGAGTTGCTAAGCACAAAACTTGAGAACGGCTCGACTTTCATTTTGTTTTTACCTTTTTCTGTGAGGTTTAAGAAAGGTTTTACTTTTTATACATACATATCTTCCTCTCAAGCCCCTTTCGGAGTAGGCAGAGTATAGAGTGTCAAGCATCACGATCACAATCATTACAAGCTTGCCTAGGTTGATTCGTCCGCGTCAGGAATAGAACCCGACTTCGCGAGTAATCAGTAGCTGTAGGCGTGCACGCTTAACAAAAAGCACACCACACCTCGACCAAGAAGGCAGATTAATTTTGTAAGATATACCTATCTACGAATTTTTCGCAATAAGGTATTTTATGGCAAGACAGCCAAGAAACATTATAGATGTTATAGGCACATCGTTATCCTGCAGCCAGGGTGTTAGGCCTGATGTGCAAATACCCTACCCGACAGACCGGAACTTGACACTGTCATTAAGGGGGCAGGAATAGTGAAGGCGGTGAATCCCTACATAAACAAATTTCCGAAAAGCACTGTATCACCTGTGTTCTTGTTGATAATGAGCAATTTCAACTGGAAACGTGTTATCAGCTGCGGCTTACGGACGCGTCTTACAGCCGCGACTGATAAGTGTGCACATGCCGTCCGGGGATGCTTGCGGCTGACATCCAGCGTGTCAGATATCCTTTGGACGTCCGAACGCTCATCCGCGACTTAAATTCAATAGTTTGCAAGGCTCAGTGTACTTTCATTATTATCTACATATCCCGTAAGTCGCGGCTGTGAGTCGCGGCTGTGAGCCGCATCCGTCAGCCCCGTCCAATAGTTTGTTTCCAGCTTTAGGCTTAACTCATCTCTTACAAGCTGCCAGGCAGAACAGCAATTTCTCTATTCTACACCGAGGGCCCGACCCACAATAACAGGATGTTCTAGCAATTACTCTCCCTAATTCTTTACAATCCAATGGTCAATTCTTTAAAATCTTTTTGCTTTATGGAATATTATGAAACAAACTCGATAGTAGCAAGCACTGGTGTTATTGTACGGTGGTACACCAATGCGGGAGAGCAGTCGCAGGCCTACCACTTGGTCTGATTGATTATTAATTAGCTTGATCTGAATGTAAATATGTATATATATTATTTTATAACCATTTTGTTATTTCAGTAAAAGCTGAGGATTATGAAATTTTGTGTAGTTATATTTTGTGAAGGGAAAAAATGATTTATCTTGACTAGCTTATTATTGTTTAGTGAAAATATACGCATGGAGCCTGAAGATAGGAGACGTAACCCTAAAAAGCACGTATAAAATGTGTTGTAAGTTTTATGTATGTGTGTGTGTCTGTCTGTGGCACCATGTTATTAAAGAGATGGAACGATTATAACAAGATTCCCCCGTGTTGGTCCGGGCTCCTTTGTAGAATAGACCATCTGCCTTCCTGTGCCAGGCAGCTCGTAAAAGGCGAGCATAGGCTTGCCGTCACTAACACCGTGACATCTGACTAGGTGGTAGAGTTTCGCAGCGACTCACCCGGATTGGTACCACCGCCTTACCTATTCCTGCCGCCATAACGTCATGACGTGTTCCGGTTCGGAGGGTAAGGTAGCCGGTAAACTTACTTTTGCTCGAGGCCTAACATCCCGGCTTGTGGTTGGCAACGCACCATTACCAACTTTGGTGTCTCTAGGCGGCGGGAATTTCTTACCATCAGGAAATCCGTCTGCTTGTTTGCCTTCCAATGTCATAAAAAAAAAGATTTTTTTGTTTGAAAGCTGACTGTTCTTAGCTACATTAGGTTTTGTCTGAGTTTCATTCAAAGTGTTTAATTTTAGATTTATTAGACAGACTGGTCATGATGCCTTCACATAAACGAAAAATGTATGGACTTGAAAGTATAACTCAAAAACAATAGATGGATTTGAATAGTTTTGAATCATTTGCTATCTTTCGAAACAATAATTAAGTAATCGCGACGTGGTACCTAATGAAATATTTGGGAGTCGGTTTTTGCAGTTTTCCTGCGGTTAATTATTTGTGAAATACCTATAATATTTCTAAAAACATTAAGGTTTATCGCACATCAGGTGGCCTGGCTGTTGAAAATGATAGATAATGGTTGTTGGGTGCACAGCCTATCGAACGCCATTATATGGTCAATTGTCTAGAACGGAGCCAGGCAGCATACCTGCTTAATTATATATTATGACTATTCATGGTTGCTACGTGAGCGGGCCCATCATACGTTCAACTGGCTGCGGCGACCAGCCTGCCTAGTATAGGAGTAGCCTTAGTCGTATCATTAAACATAATTGCTAAGGTTGTCTGACATCGATCTGAAGCGATAAGACCGCCTTTGTGCACCTATGTTAAATATTGTATGTAAAAGAGTGTGAATTGTTTTAAATTTTGGTACATTATAAAGTGTATTAATTTATTCATTCATTGCTGCAATCGAATTTCGACCACTGGACGATCACTTGTGAATTTTATTATTATAAAAAAATCTTATGGCGTAACTCTCCGCGACGTCTCGATAGATTTTTATGAATATTCCTTCTGGATTTCCTTTTGAATATTTGGTAAGTGTAGGTATGAGACTAGGTTATACGTTTTATTTCATATCGCTAGATGAAATACATACATATTAGACAGAACAATATTTGCTGGTTCAGCTGGTGTCAATGTTTTAAACATATATATCATCAAAGCCATAATTTAAATACATCTTATGAGTCAGATTCATTTAGATAGAAACACATTAAACCTACCTATATGTGGCTGTAGATGACTATGACCGTTTAGATATTTGTGGTTGGCTATCTATCAGATTACTCATGAAGTTTTGGTTACCCAGAAAGTAGTAGTCATTAGTGAGACACGCGGAAGTAATAAGAAGCCTAAATTACGTAGCAAGTGCTAAAAATTTTAAGTGATCTTAGCTATATGGGCTCTCATTATATGTCTTGGAATCGAACCCGAGCCTCGCGCTTAGGATTGGATTTAGGCCTGTACGCTAACGTCTCGGCAAAGGCGGTCAAATTATCGGTGTTGAGTTTCTTCAGTGCAAATTATGCTAAGACAGTGTTGCCCAAACACTGTCCTTTCACGGTTATATACATATTAAGTATTGAGATGACATGTAATAGGTATGTTGGGTATACCGTAGCACAGTGTCTCCCAAATGCCGGGTCACGACCCGGTACCGGGTCATTTAAATTAAATGCCGACTCGCAACATTCAATAACGATCTAGAAAGACGTGTCACGTGAAAACTGCAAGCCCTTTCGCTTCATCTTACCGAGCCTCTCTGTCGCTCTGCCAATCATAGATATTCCGCTTTTTGCAGCTTGGTGCGACGAAGTTGTTAGGGTAAAAAATATAGGTCAAGTAACCTACTGGATGCAGTTTGTATTTAAAAGTGTTAAGTGGGTCACGGGACATGACAGAACAATGTTTGGGCAACACTGCCTTAGCATAATGTGCACTAAACAAACTCAACACCAATAATAGTTTGACCGCCTCTGATCGAGACGTTAGCGTACACACCTAAATCCATTGACTAAGCATGAGGTTAGGGTTTAATTCCCACACATCCCAGGCAAACATTTATGTGATAAACATTTAGATGTCTGCATTTCTGGACCTGGGTGTTTAAAATTTTAATGTAGTTTCAGTGAAACAATTTTGGTGAGTACGAAAACATGCTGTTTATGTGAGGGGTATTTAATTTCCCACTTTAATAAATCCACTTACTAATACCCACTGTTGCACCTACCAGGATTTCTTTAATTTT
Organism: Calephelis nemesis; assembly: GCA_002245505.1. Classification (NCBI taxonomy): domain Eukaryota; kingdom Metazoa; phylum Arthropoda; class Insecta; order Lepidoptera; family Riodinidae; genus Calephelis; species Calephelis nemesis. Next base: position 103,468 of record NJDD01006497.1, on the reverse strand, counting down.
GACTGGATTTTCTTCTTTAACCACTTTTACTGAACTTTTTTTAATGTCAGAGGTTAGCAAACAAGCATGTATGTCTCCTGATGGAAGGAGAAAATTATGACCTATAGACATTAGACACCATAGATTTGGGACGGGTTAGACGACCTATTGTACAAGTCTACCAACTACCTTACCCTCCAGACCGGAACATCCCGAATCAGAATCCCTGTAAAGGTGGATCCCAAGAAAGGCAAGTTGCTGCACAGCACTTTACCACCAGCAAACTATTGTATTATATTATGAACTAGTAGTACTATAGATAGAAAAATATGCAGACTGATATCCTGACAGTAAGAAATATACACCTGTGATGACACTAACGGTGGTAATGGTGCATCACCAACCTGAAGCTGAAATGTTAATCCCTCTTTCGTCTGAATGTGTATGTGACAACTCTCAATTCTAAAAAGGGTTATTGCAGAACTGCCCCATGATTTTTTTAGTGATAAATATGTTAACTATGCGTGGCAGTTGGGTTCCCTAAATTTGTTGAAACTTATAAACAAACATAACATAGTAGTTGACTTGTAAGAATTTTGAAAATATTTAGTATCACATCACTCATCAGTGACATCACCCATTCAAAAAAACAGCTTTCAAAAAAACTGGTTTATTACTCTTTATGTAAAATCAGATGGTCCTCAAAATCAAGGAACCAATTTTGGTGTTGACTAACGTCTTTTATTTTTATTTTTAGACACTTCCACTATGGAGACCTGCCCACAAGAGAACAACAGGTCTATTCTTCTTGCATATTCCATATTCAGCCATTCAGCAACAAAAAATATGTTTTATCTTTTATATATTTTTTTAACATTGTATTTAATTGTTACTAGCTGCGCCCCGCGGTTTTACCCGCGTAAGTCCCAATCCCGCGGGAACTCCGGGATAAAAAGTAGCCTATATGTTATTCTGGGTCTTCAGCTACCTACATACCAAATTTCATCGTAATCGGCTTTGTAGTTTTTGCGTGAAAGAGTAATAAACATCCATACATACAAACTTTCGCATTTTTATAATATTAATAGGATTCTGATACATATGATGCAGGTATAAACTTTTCACTGAGCAGTTTCATTTAAAACTGTTCAGTAGTTTGTAAGTGAATGGGTAAACATCAATACACCCATATTTAAAAATATGTATTTATTCTGGTATCTATTTAAGTATTTCTATATATTAGAATCTTTGACTGACACCCATAACGCAAGCATTAAATTTGCTTACTTTGGGGTTAGGTTTAATTTGTGTGACTTGTCCAGAGATATTTATTTTTTATTTATTTTTATATTTTTTATTAAAAAGTTTTGTGTTTATTTGTGTGTGTATTTGTGTATTTGATTTCTGATCTTTAAGTACTTTTTAGACAAACTTTAGTATTTACAATACATGACTATGGTTATGTTTTTATAAAACAAAGCCAAAACTGGCAGGATATTTGTACAGTAGTCCCAACTAAACAAAACGAGATAAATAAATTTGGACTTATCTAAAGATTTTTTAACAAAAATAATTTTATTATAAAAAAAATATACAAAGTAAGCTATGTCACAGTGAAATTACATCTAAATCCATCAAGTAGTATTTGCATTGAAGAGATTCATTCATTCATTCATCCTCACAAACTTTCTTCACATTAATAATATTAGCAGGATTAAGAAATATATATTATTAAGTTTCAGTAACCTTCCACTAAATCAGTGTAAAATTAAAAAAACCACAATCCAATGATGTGCCACATGCCTCTAGCCCTTAATTCCTATTAGCTTTAGATCGTATATGTAATATTAGTGTATCTGGCAACACCATGGAATCCTAACCTACCTTTCAAAAAAACACTTACATATCTTCGAACTAAATTCTGTACATGATAGACCGCGAGTGTCGAATGACAAATGTAACAAACCTCGCTGATTTGCCTAGCCATAGTTATTTCTCTTTTCATACAAACACTTCTTAATTGGAGTAGGATAAAACCCGAGTGATATGATCATGGAATGTCAATCTGCCTCCTTGGGTACTAATACCTACGCCCATCCACAATCACATTACATATCTATTTTGTTAATCCTTTTAAAGCAAGCCCTTTCTCATCTTTACTCCATCATTTTTTAAATCCTACTGTTTCTCAGATCTCACAGATGCAAACGCAGTTGTTGAGTGTAATATATTTTTTTTTATGTAGCACTCTCATTTAAACAGAATTCATACTTTATTTACTGACTTTCAACCTCTTTCTGATATACTTACATACAACAAACTAAGTGCTTTCATTTAAGTTTATTAATAAGACAGTAACAAAAACTAACATAAGAGTAAAATATGATAGGCTATAATACCAGGTTGAGCCTTGATGTTAGTCTATGATTATTAATAATGGACAATCAATCTGGGAAAGTGAATGCAAGCCCTATTATCTAGTTTTACTGATAGCACTACACAAGTGCAATAATTCAGTTATTAAAAATTCCATAAATATTCTCATCAAATCCCAACAGAATATTTAGGTAACATCTATTAAAAAAAATTAAATTATTTTCAAAAGAAACATTTTATTTGACAATACTTTCTGCATAGTATAATCTACATGAGTGAGGAAAATATATATCCTAGCTAGATATTAAGCTATAAAGTTTTTTTACTGGTAATTTGGTGATTAGGTTATACTTTAATTAATTGGGTTTATAAAGTTTATAAAGAATGGATAACCATGTAAAAAATAGAAATTAAGATTTTGACAAAATTTATCAACAAATAATGTGCATTGTGTAAATTCTTTGGCAACAGATGGATTCGGCAATTTTATTTTTAAAAGATAATAAAACATGGTTAATAAAACATTAATAAAACATGTTAAACTCTTTATTTTAGAGGTTTGAATTATTTTTTTTTTTTAAAGATTTACTAATTACTATTTATTTACTAAGTATTTTTATACCAAATACTGTGGATCAAGGTGTTAAACAATCACACAAGACACATTTTCATGAATGATTTGAATATATTGTACACTAGATTCATAATAAGTAAATTGTGTCCCATTCCACAAGCTACATTTGTAAAAATTAGCAACAATTACTTTTCTTCCTTACATTTACAAGGTAAACAATAAATTTTTTAATCAAAAAAAATTTACCTATTCGAAACAAATCATTAAAATTTCAATATTTTTTTAACAACATTTTGATCTCAATGTTTTAATTCTAAAATAATGTTCAGTCATAATATATGTTTTCTACCCAGTTGTCAGGGTGTTAAGGATTTAAATCAATGTTTAAAATTGATACGATTCAGCCAAACAATGGATAAGATATTTTCAACTTCAGTCGTAAAAGAAGTGTTTACTTGACATATACTGTAAAAAAAACGTTAATATGCAGTACTCAAGTTTATTTACTAAATCAATGTAAACAATAAAGAAAGACTCAAATTTGCACATCTATTGTAGCTTTAAGCTCATACTAAGGATCTTTACCTTGGGTCAGGCAAGACGATCTTTTTACTTGCTCTGGCTGCTGGAGTGCATTTAGACTTCTCCATAGCCATCAAGTAGCTGACGTCTGCCAGCACTGCCTCGAGGTCCGCCATTTTGAGACTTATTTATTCACCCTCAAACGACCAAAACTAAACACTTGCACTTAACATAAACACTAATAATCACACAATTTCCTAATTGATTTGTAACTTTCAGTCATAACCTTTTTCACATGACGACTGGTCACTACTTTATTACACCATTTGTTGATTGGGAATGACACATTCCTCATTATAATAATCTACAACATTTGGAAGCCTATGTCATATAAACAAATATTATCTATACATTTTAAAGACACGCATTTATTTAAAAGAATAGAATAAGTTACAAAAAAAGGCAGCCCTTTAGAGGAATATCAAATCACTATTTCTCGGCTGCGAACCGTCATTTCATTTTGTACGTCTTTCACTCCGCGCAAACTTCGCACATTGGGGTGGACCAAAGACAATTATAGAATTATAACTACAATGTGAAGTTGGCAATCTTTGTAATTTTTCTACAACAAAGATTAAAAATAACGTGCTTCTGATAACCTTGTTTCAACCGCTACTAACAATAACGTCAGCTAAAACCATTTGG
>NJDD01006497.1:71273-99198 GCA_002245505.1 Calephelis nemesis | reverse complement strand
GATGTACACTTTTCCATTTTGAGTTGGAAACTGAGTTACAAAATCAGCCCCATAACCTTGTTTCAACCGCTACTAACAATAACGTCAGCTAAAACCATTTGGCACAATAATAATTATTATTTCGAAAATCTGGGGACTGTTGGTAAAAGAGAAAACTTTCAATTATTGCGAATTATTTTTAATGGACCTAGATGGTTTTTTTTCATTTCCTGAGGGCTTATTATGTAACTCAGTTGCCCACTTGAAATTGGCAAGTGTACATCAAATAGCTGTCAAATGACGTGTTTTATATTAGCTATCTCCAGTGACCAACAGAAATACAATAGAGATAGCAAACACAAATTATGTCATTTGATGTACACTTTTCCATATTGAGTTTGCAAATGAGACACATACTGATTATGTTTCTCAGTTGCCCTGATTACAACTTTTTGAATCTGAAAAAATCAACCTTTTCGATATTGTGGAGTTCCGTTTAAGAGATAGCTTTTTAAATAGCTATTCCTTAATAATAAATATTAAATATCCCTGGACAAGTCACACAAATTGAATCTAACCCCAAAGTAAGCAAATTATATGCTTGTGTTATGGGTGTTAGTCAATGATACTAATACATGGAAATACTTAAATAGATACCAGAATGGGTATTATTACATTATCAATAAAATCGCGATACTGCGATAATATTGATTGTTTAATACCCTGTATCGCAGTATCATGATAATATCACAAGATTTCTGGAAATCTTGAAATTCACGATACTCAGGGGGCGTGGCTTCAATAATATTGAAATGTAGGCGAATCGAGTTATTTCATGTCAGTATTCGCTTGCAGCCATAACGGAACAACGTGTCAGTTGTGACGATGACGAAATACGCATACGCTCCGTTGTCGTTGACAGTCATGTTAACGAAGGAAATAATGACCTAAAGGAATATATTCTCTTATAATAGGAAAATGTCCAGCTTCGTGAAACCCTAAACATAAATATTTTAAAATAATTGCTGAAATCGTCCACATCGCCGCCCAAGATCATTTCTTGTGTGATATTTAAGTGTGTTTTTTATACGATAATGGAAGGCAAACAAGCTGACGGATTTCCTGATGGTAACGAATTCATGCCGCCTAGAGACACCAAATTCGGTGATGTTGCGTTGCCAACCTGAGGCCGGGATGTTCACGGGGTACGGTACCTCCGAACCGGCACACGTCAACGGCAAGCAAACTCTATCACCTAGAAGGATGTTACGGTGTTAGTCACGGTAAGCCCATGCTTGCCTTTTACGGACTGTATGGCAGAAAAGCAGATGGTTTATTCTGCAAAGAAGCCCGGCACTTTCTTTTCTCTTTGGTTTTCAACGCTTATGCTAATATTATTGCTGTAGCTGTTTTCCTACAATTACTTCTACTATTATCCATGTAGAATTCGGATTAACTTAATTTTAATCGAATGTGAAACACAACTTCACTCTAGTGAATTCAACTGTATACTGATGATGATATTATTGTTAAATGTAATAGTCCCTTTCAATACTTGCGATACTGCGATATTAGGATCACGATAATATTGACTGTGTAATACGCCCCTATAAATTTAATAAACACCCAGCGGTTATGGTTTTGGTTATGGTTCTATTTTAGAGTTTGACATTGACAGCTATCAATTTAATCTTGACATGTGTCTAGAAATGTTCTTGACAAAGACATAAGGTATATGATTGTCTGTTGTCAGTTGTCATTCATTATTTTTCATTGATCATTGTGAATTTTCCGATTTGCGAATATGATGAATGTTGATTTTTATTAATTAATTTAAATGATAATAATTCTGTCCGTGTACTACCACGGAAAACTATACTAAGTTTTGATATAACTGTAAGTACTATAAAAAAAAGTAATTGTTTAAAGCAGATATTGCGTTTAATTTTTTTTGTATCTATGATTATTTCACATTAAAATATAACTAATAAATAACAATTATTGTAAAATATTATATAAACAACATACTGCAAAAATCTTGAAACGTTTGCTTATATTATTACCGGTGTTATAACCAAAATTTTGTTATCAAAAGTAATCGTTAATATTGTATCAGCAAACAAATGGAGTACTGTCCGCCAAACATAACCTTGGGAGAAATATGGGTAGATCATGGAATTTCACAATGCTTTATGGAAACTGTTTCTGCCGCGATCATATGCAGTTTTCTGCTTGTGTTTGGATTTATACAAATAATGATGTACAAAAGGTAAGAACATTCATCTATAATAAAGGTTAGATTACCACAATTTTGTTGTGATTGAAAGAAAAGCTCATAGATATTGCATAATGGTTTAATTGTTCCACACAACATGTGCTTTGTCACATATCATTATCATTATTCAAACAATACCAATTGTTGACACTATTATCAATTTTATTAGCTATATTACACTGATAGTTTATAAGATAGTATATTATAAAAATCAAGTAAATTTAGAATGTAGATTTATATGTATAAAATTATTTAAAAGAGAAATTATAAGATTGGTTATAAGTAATATATATGATTTGTTGATACTTTTGCCACCAAAAACATCATTTGATACAAAGCCAGGTGAAGTTGTAAAAACCACGAGGTTGGCAATACATTAATAAAACAAAAAGAAATCATTTGATGCACAAAACTATCCATCTTAAATGTGCTAATAACTATCAAATAATTAATTGCATTTCTACAGCTACTACCTACCTCTAGTTGTTATTGGTATGACTGAGTTAAGTTATTCTAACATTTGCATGTTTGTGTGAAAATGTTAATAAATATTGAGATACTCATGCGGATCTGCAAAGATCGTGACATTTGGCACTTGATAATCTCCGTCTAACCGTTAAGGGACTTAGTGTAAGATAGATGTTACTTATATTTATCTTACACATTTTATTACATATAATTATCATGCTTAGTTATTTTGGTTTTTTGCTGATCAGATATTTATTTTTTAAAAAAAGAAACTTACAACTATTTTTATAATCTAGTGTGGTCTCTAAATTTCAACAAAACAAGTAGCCGACAAACAAGTGACACATAATTTATATATATATATGTATATATATGTAATATATATGTAATTTATATATGTATATATATATTAAAACATTAGTTTATTACTAAGTTGGATTACAACATTTTAGTTTTAATTTAGAATTCTGAAACACATGTTTCTGCTACTTGACATTATTATTACTATTTGCTCAATATGATCTAAGAGATATCAAAAATAGACTTTATTAGCATGTAACATTTTAAAATTGAAATTTATTTTCAGATATGCCACAGAAGTAGTAGATGTCAGAACATCTAAACTTTTTGTAGTCCAACTCTTCTTCACACTGTTTGTACCTGTGCTGGCTGTTATAAGATTTCTACTGCAAGCTTTTATGTTTAAAGGAGGACACATATATGGGTATATGGTAAGGACAGTAAATTATGTATTGAAATGTAGTGAAATGTGAAAAATATACATGTAATGTATATAACATTTTGTACATTTAAATAATAACATTTACACTATTATTTAACAAGAAATCACAATGTTTACAAAATGTGGTTTTTAAATTTTATTAAAAAAACTTTTCCTTTATGCTGTAGTAATGAAAAAGGAGTTTCTTTTTTGTAGTTTTACACCTTATAAATTGTTACTAGATATATTTTGTTTACAATTTAAGCATAGTGAAAGTCAATGTTCAGAAATAATATGAGATACTATGATAAGAGATAACAATGGCTGTCTTGCAAAGGTTCTTAATACATCTAATTAATTAAACTTGTAAAATAAAAAAGAAAACTTCTTTACTTTTTATAATCTATAACACACACTCTGCAGTATGTCTTTTTTGGTTCTCAATGCTAATTGTTGTTTCAGATTTTAGCCTTAGTGGTGAATTTAATAGTTTTTCCATTATCAGCTTATATATCTGTTATTGAAAGGCGATTTTTGCTACCCTCAGTGCCTCCAAGGGGACATGGCTTTGTCCTTCTTGTGTTCTGGGCAATGATATTTGTGTCGGAAAATTTATCATTTGTGAACATCAATAAAGAAGGATGGTGGTGGCATTTAAAGGAGTGAGTATCCATAAGCTTATCCATAATTTTTAGGGTATACGGAAAAGTTGCTCATTAACATTTTAATTATTTTGAGTAGGTTAGCTTTTTTTTTGCTCGCTGCCGTCAAATCTCACTAGATGAGCTTGAGTAACGAAGCCACTGCTTTACTCAAAACCCTGACCTGACATGTCAGGTCTTTGTACATAGTGACTAATGACTGTATACTGTATAAGAATTAATTACCTTGACATTGGCAAGTTAGTCATAAAAACAATCAAAAGCCATATTTATAAAGGAAGAAGATTTTTTTTATGGAAATTAAATTCAAGGCAAACAATAATGAGCATATTTTTAATATAGAACGGCTGTTAGTGGTCCTGTCTAATATTGATTCATAGGTATAAGGGCACTTTTTATTAAGTTTCTACTGCAATAAGCATGTTTTATTATGAAGTATTATTTTTTACTAAACTTTTCACAAAGTTAGCTCCGTTTTGTAAGTTTTACAATAACATGGAAATCAGTGTGTGGAATCAATTACCGAGGGCGGTATTCCCTTACGAAAATGAATTAGGAACCTTCAAGAAACCTGTGATACTCCTGGTGTGGCGGATGTCTGTGGGTGGCGGTGATCACTTTCCATCAGGTGACCCATTTGCTTGTTTGCCTCCTCTTGTATAAAATAATAAAAAAACATGTTACAATCGGCTATAGAGATAAGTATAAAGTGAATAGTTAAATTTCGTGTACTCTTTATTTGTTAATATTAATTGCGATTTCAACCGACTCAAAATAAAACATTGTTAATCAACTGTTTGTTTGTTATGCAAATACTCAGCCAGTAACAAACCAGTTTTGATGATTCTTTTTTAAAAGATACGAAATATTCATACCTAACTTGCTAACGAAATATTTAGAGTCGGTTATTCTTTGCATTTTACAGCTTAATTTATATGAAACTTAAATTGTTCTTTGATAGTAGTCAGACATTAGATATTGCGTTTCGAATAATAAAAAAAAGATAGGTTCTGATGACCCTAAATCATTGCGATTTATATCGCTATAGTAAAAAAATAATTAATTATTTAATAAAAGCGTCTAGTCTAATGAGTGATCATATTATGTTAAAAAATTGTTAAGCCTACATAATATTTGAATTAGTAACATTTTCTAATAAACAAATAATATATCATATATAAATATTGCAATGATTGAAACTGTTAGCTGATCACAGTAAAACGTGAAAGTGATTTTATTTTAATATTAATAAGGCTTTGCGTCTCAAAACTGTAAGAGTGCAAAAAAAAAATTACAATAAATGTTTTTTGTTTTAGTCTTCAAGATCGCTTAGAAATGGCACTGTTTGTTGGTCGCTATGTATCATGTATGATTATGTTTATACTTGGTATGAAGGCGCCAGGGATTATGCACCAGTTTGAATATCTAGATACAGAAGATGGTAGCCGCAGAAACATCCTTCCCAGGGTACGTTTGGTCTTATTTCTTGGTGCTTTGAGTTTTGATGAACTCGCAGTTTCGATGCACACTTTAAAGACACATTCTGTTTTACATTTACAATAATATTCCAGAACCAATTTTCACAAACTTTAGCATGGGGATAGCTGAAGAACCAGGCGTCAAATATACTATTTTTATCGTTTATCGTTCTATCCCGTCTGCTGTCCCCTGTTTCCTGAAACCGGGGCTACTTAAGAGTACTAAAAATTAGCAATTACGACATCTATAAATTATGAGATAAGGCTCTTGCACAATGAGGAAGCGTGTTCACCAAGTGTGGTGGCATGGAATGGCTACTTAGATGTGCACAAAGTAAAAGTATCTTCATGCCTGTATCCCCGCAGAGCTAGAGATACAACCATGGCACCCACGACTAGCCGAAAATGCTTAGTCTTACGGTGTAATAGGTGTCACGCCTATCGCCAACTGGGCACATACCCAAGCTCGAGTAACGTTGTTTATATTAGAAAAAAAAGCACATTTCTTTTTGTAGCCCGACCCGCGGATTAAGTCAAGTTTTACAATCGACCACTACACTATATAGGCGACTTTAATTATTTTTTTTGAAAGAGCGTACTAACGGGTCCCCTTACCACCAAGTCTGGACCCATGAAAATTGACGAAAGTACTTAATTTTTGCGTACGAATATGACTTACTTATCGAAATCGATTCAGTTTTTTGGAATTTTACTGTAATTGAATTATTCAATAATAATATCGTAATCACCTAATGACAATTCAAAAATAATACCCTTATATGAAATATGAACTAAGTCAACACCATTCCAATGTTGGATGTTTCCTACTATGCAGTACATGAAAAATCATATACTGCCTACCTGAAAATGTTTTTTCTGCAACGAATTTGTGGTAAGACGCTATACTTATCACGTGCATATCGCATACTTACATATCTACTATTAATTATTACGCGCTTACCGTCATGGCTATCGACTGATATGCAAGATGCGTATCAGTCATGACCTATGTTAGTAATCAATATAGTTTGAAAGCAATAAGTAAATAAAGTTGCATAGAAACAGCCATTTTTATAAACTCACATCAATTTTTCAGTATGTAAAATTCAGGCAGTCAGGTAAAATGTACAGCCGCTTGTCCGTTTAGGAATCTACTGCCTTGCCTATTCCTGCTGCTATAATGACAGGTTTGGTACGGTCATCTTCGTATTCCGGTCTGGAGGGTAATATAGCCGGCAGCTTGGCCATAGGACAGCGACTTATAACACCTATAGTGCCTAGGACACAATCTCCTCTTCCATCAGGAGAGCCGTGTGTTTCTTTTTTTTCTAAAGAGGAGGCAAACGAGCAAGTGGGTCACCTGATGGAAAGTGATCACCGCCGCCCACGGGCATCCGCAACACCAGGAGTATCACAGATGCTACGCTCTTTTCTTGAAGATCCCTAAGACACAATTGTTTGGGAATACCGCCCTTGGTAACTGATTCCACAAAGGTGTTGTGCGAGGTAAAAAATGTCTTCGGAATCGCACAGTTGTAGATCGCCACGCATCAAGATGGTGGGCATGATACTTTAAACTCTGTCGCGAAGTCCGAAGGTGGATGTCAGCGGCTGGAATTAAACCAAACAACTCAGAACATTCCCCATGTTTTAGCACATAAAAAAATTTGTTATGATTTTAGGCAAAAAACTCTGTACGTAAAAAAGAGGTTATCGAACTCCTTATTGCAAAACTTTTTAAAGTAACGTAAAAAATTACAATAATGTCATAAGATTTATCATATCAGCGTTTTTTTTATCAATTTGTTTATTTTGTAGGTTATAATGTCATGTCCATATCAAAATTATTATATTGTGGCATGTGAGTCAGAAAAAAAGAAAAAGAACAAGGTATCCAGTATATATAAACGAGAGGATATATAAAAATATATATTTCTTATTTAATAAATGCTATGTTATATGAATGCATAAATGATTTATCGAGATTTATATATCGTATGTTTATATTGTTTTTTTATGTTATCCTAATTTAAATAAGTAAATATGACAAATTATAGGATTTAACTCTAAATTTAAACTAAAACATTTTTTATGTGTTATTGGTGTTTGGTTCTACAAAAAAAATCATTTTCTATGTATTTAGTATACAGATACGAACATAAGAAATACCTAGACCCAGTTGTATTTTTATCACACAAACGTCTGTCCTAGTTGGGAAATGAATACGTAAAACAATAATTAAGGTCTTAACTCTCAAACCTCATTACTACTTTACTATATTAACGTATCTTAATTATCGTAGTCAAGTGATCTGGCGTCATCGCCAAAGGACTATATAGGTAAGGTTCCGGTTTCGATTCCCGGGTTGGCAAATTCGAATTGTGTTTTTTAAATGTATTATGTGTAAATGAATCCCAAGTTACCTTAGTTATATCACCACGTCTAAACGGATGGACAAATTTTGTTATTTTTTTGTGTTAATAACTGACAGTGCAGGTTATACGAAAAGAAAGAGAACAGACAATTGTTGAGTCACCTAGTTTTCTAAAAAATGATATCGCTCAGGATTGAATGAATGCCGGATTCGGCCAGTCCGAGGTCCGGTATAGACGTTGCGGTTAGCTACACATTCGCCTATTTTTCGAACTCATATTTTTGAACACAGAAGAAGATTATTAATTCGACTGTGTTTTTTTGTGTGTTTGTTACGCGATTACTCAGGATCTCGGTCAAATTGGAATAGGAGCACCTAAGTAATGTAATATAATATACAGTATTTTATCATTATACAAACGGACGAAAACGCCTTGATGTTTAAGCGTCTCGATTTCGGTAAACAGTCGGTATACTATTATTCGCGGTTGCGCCGAAGTTACGAACGTTATGGCAACGAGAAATTACATTATAGACTATATCGTGCTGTTAATAAGCTTTGCATGAGTAGTTAAGGATGGATTTTTATGAAATTGGTAATTTTAATTGAACAATAATTTACTCATTTAATGATTATTATTTGTTTTTGTAAATACTATATTTACAATCACAAAATATGAAAGAAATTCAAATAGATAGGTGCAGTTAAACACCGGTGGCGAGTAGTCCTATAGCGTGTGGACGGCCTTGCTGTACCGCACGGCTGTAGGTATTATATTAAAAATAGGACCGAGTTAAATTACTACAAATAAATAAATTTCATTTCATTTCATTATTGTATACAACATTACCGTGACCTCGGAATCATAAAGTAAAGTATGGGTATCCCCGAAGAGGTAGGCAGAGGCACAACCACCCACAATGTGATAGGTGGCAAGCCTATCGCCAACCGGGCACATATCCTATCCCGAGCAACATTTTTTTTTATTTGAAAATTGGAAAAACCCAATCTCCTTTTTGTTGCCCGACCTCATGCAGCCAAGTCCAATAACTGATCCGCTAGACCACAGAGGCGATAATAATTGCTGTTATACTTTGCTTACATTATATTTTACGATCGTAAATATACACCGTCTAAACTTTAGTCTCTACTAAATATGTTAATCTTAAAGCTTGTATTATCTCTTTTTTTGACACAGTTTGACCGTATATGACATATTTCTGTGCTGTCTTGTCTGTCAAAAATTGTTACCTTATAAGAGATGTCCCACACTTGTTTGTTCTTCCTTAATTAAAAATAACTTTAATTTTTTACAGGAAGAAAACAGATCAACATTCCGCAATGTCTTCAGCAAGTTGCGAACCCTACTACCTTTCCTGTGGCCAAAGAGGAGTCCATGTTTGCAAATCTACGTATTTATATGCATTTTGACGCTGATTGCTGGACGGGTTGTCAATTTATTTGTGCCTATATATAGTAAAATTATAGGTATGATTATTACATTTTTTTTCGTACTGCGTTTGACCCAAGGTCATTAAAAACCGCAGAGCAATGTTAAGAGACATTCTGAGAAATTGATCTGTTGAGGATTGTTTGAATAAAAAAATGTATTTTGTTAACAATAAAATTGAAATAAATTTTCATTTATTACAGTAAATAAGTAGATCGGAATGAATTACACAAATTTGTTGAACTCCAAAATTAGCAAATTATGTGCTTTTGTCATGGGCCATATTTAACGTAACCATTGTATAGAATTATAGATGTTTATCACATTCTTAACCCTGTCGGAAATTGAACCTAAGCCTTAGAGATGATGTTTGATGAGAGTATAGATAGTCGAATTTCAAAATTTTTACGTGCTAATTTTTTTAACGATACACCCATTGGTGCACCCTCTGTATACTGTTACTGTTTTATTCTGAAGTAAGTTAATTACCAAAACTGCTTTATAGATAACCTTTTCTGGTCATAACACAGCCATGTAGTAGTGTTGTCACTTTATACACACATGTTGATCTGGATCGTCTGTTGAATAGACCATCTGCCATCCTGTCTGGCAGCTTGTAAGAGGCGAGCATATAAGTTAAATGAGCCGTTACCAATAAGTTCGTAAGAAGAAGTTACCGTCACAGTACAATGTCAAGCTCCGGTGCCTCACAGCACAGTGTGACACCTATAACGTCTATGGTGTATAAGGATCATGCATTTATCTGACCATCAGAATAGCCATGCCCTCCACTATTAAACTATCACACAAAATAATAAATAAAAAACACATTCCCTGTGGGGAATCGAACCTGAGCCAATTAAAAAAACATATTTTCTTTTTGTTCCCCGACCCGTGATTCGTAAAATCAAGTCCAACATCGGACCGCTAAACTAAAAAGGTGATCATACCCCTCTTATAACATTCCTCTTTTCCGTCAAGGTTTAAAAAAATAACGTCTGATTTTCTGTTACAGTTGATAGTATATCCATACCGCCTCTTTATTTCCGTTGGGACCTGGTGGTAATATACGTCCTTTTCAAGTTTCTCCAAGGTGGCGGAACTGGAGGTATGGGATTTCTAAATAATCTACGCTCGTTCTTATGGATTAAAGTACAACAGTATACAACAAGGGAGTTACAGGTAAATATTAGCGGGTTTTTTTGTCACATGATAGTGAGCAAGCAAGCGGTTCTCCTCGTGGTAAAATATAGGTGTCGCTTATAAATACTATAGATGTTACTGGTATATTGCTATCTTAAGGACTTAAAAAAAGTATCTTCACGCCCATATCCCCTAAGAGATGGGCAGAGGCACAACCAGGGCACCCATGACTAGCCGAGGACACTAAGTCCCATAACGTAATAGGTGGCAAGCCTATCGCCAACCGGGTACATTTACAATCCCGACCAACATTTTTTTTATTAGAACATTGGAAAAATCCAATTTTCTTATTGTTGGCCGACCCGGGATTCGAAACCGGGACCTCATGCAGTCAAGTCCAGCACCCGGACCGCTAGACCACAGAGGCGACTCCTAAGGACTTAGGTCCTGTGTGTAAGTCTACCAGCTACCTTAATCTCTAACATGGAATATGACTATGTTGGATACCTATATTATGACGGAAAAAATAGGAATGGCGATGCTACCAATCCGGGCAAGTAGTACACTTATCCATTTAGTTTTAACTGACTGTTATGGAAAAAGTCCAGTAAGCTGAATTACTAAATAACCACCAGTGGATAATTTATTGTTTAGTGGATAATAGTAGGGGAGCCCAAGATGCTAAATATGTAGTAACTCCAGAGTTAGATGGCGGTGAATTAAAAAGGTTAAAGGTTAAAAGGTTATGTGGCGTTTATATTTTGAGCGATGCGGTGAGCGTGTCACTTGATCACAGGTAGCTCATCAGGTACATGCGTAATATGTATTTGATGATGGAAATATGTCAATCAGACAGATTGAAATGGCCAATGAACATGTTATCAACTTGTTTGAAACTTTCTTACTGCTATAATTCAAGCTCAGATTATTTAAACATGCACTTATTGTTATGCAATAAACCCACTGTACTTTAGTCTGAGTAATTGCGAAATTCCCTCTTTGGCCCCACTACCATAATGCGGTTACGTCCAAACATTTTCCAATCCAACTTCCAACACGCCTGTGACCGGGTACCTTATATAGTGATTTTCATGTGCCATGTCTGGTTTTAGGGATATGACTTATCCACCCCATCGATTGTTAACAGAGTAAGTTCTAGTTCCAGTTGTCTAGTACAGTGAAGTCTGTAACAACTTCGTGTCAATTGTCTTCTTTTTTTAACCGGCGCTAGAAAAAGGATGACCTTGTAGATTATACACTTATAGTTAGCGCTTGGTAAATTATATTAAAGATAGAATTTGTCAGTATCATTTTTACTTTCCACAATATTTCTTTTATAATGTTCTTTAAATTAACCATATACAAGATCATCAGGGCTCATTACGCAGACCATTATATTTAATTTAAAAAAAAAATACTTTTTTTATTTGAACTTCCTTCCCGATTCCGTCTAAAGTCTAAATTTGACGGTGGAATCCCAAGATAATCAAAGAAAAGTTTTTTCATCTATTTCACTTAATTAAAAAATAAAAAGAAAAGATTTTTCTGATGCTATTTTCCTGTTCCGGGTTCAGCCTATAGTAGACATATGCTAGAGGTTTAATAAATTAATTCCAGTCTTATGACGCACCACTATCACCTCTGGTGTCTATCGACCGTCGCCTACCTGTATTTCAGACCATCAGAATCAATCTGATAAAGAAGTCACTACCAGCATGTATACTTATATTTAGGTGTTAATCACAATTCATATTAACAAACTTTAAACGTATCTGCTTATCTTAATAGATAAATAAACGTGACGGTACACATGTATATTATTATAAGATATAAACACATATAAAATTGTGTAAAGACAAATTTAAAAAAATACCTGAGTCTTGAAAATCTAAAAAACTTTTATTAGAAAAACATCGAATTGACGACTATCTAGCAACAATTTAAAGTGAATTTTGAAAAATCTATTTTTGGACATGCATTCACCCGTCTGAAACTTATGTCTTAAGTGACAATAGTCCAGGGGTTCTCAAACTTTTAACAAATTCCTTTGGGATAGGCTAGGATAGATAAGCTTGCCACCTATCACTTTGTGGGACTTAGTGGCTTCAGGTTAGTTGTGGGTGCCCTGGATGTGCCTCTACCTATCTCTTTAGGGATATGGGCGTGAAGATACTTTTTTTTAATTACAAGGATATAAAAGTAAAAATATTATTTTTCAATTTAGGTTACAAGATATCTCCTAATTTAATTTTTTATACTTGGGCTTAATAGGAAAATAAAAATAGGCATAGCAATCTAGTACGCCCGAATATGTAACTCCCCAAATCCCCCACTTGGACTCCCCTTCTACTATGTGCGAATACATGATACGCGTAGTCACGCTAACCTTGATCTAGTTAGTTAATGTTAATAAATTGAATAAATTATCTACTTATTATCATTCGTTATGTAAATATGTCGATTTTATTGACAGTTGCAAGCTCTCTCAGATAACCTGTTTGCAAATATTGTATGTGGAAATATCGCTTATCGTGTAAGTTTTAATCTTACTTGCCTAAAAGGTGTATCACCTTTTAGTATTTAATTTTCATATTTTTATCACTATGTTGAGTTTTCGTTAAAGGTATAGGTAAGAATACAAGTAGGGAATTATCGTCGATATGTATTCATTTGGCAGGTAATTATCTATTTTATTAATTAAGTAACAAAACTAAATGATAATAATTTATATTCAAAATTTGCGTTAAAAAGTTGTTACACAATGATTATTTGTACCAACATGTTAATATATTGTATTTAATTACAAAATTTTCTTTACGTACGGACAAAGTAATAAGCACATTTTCATATTTGGTTAAATCTGGCTCAGCTGTTTAAGTCAAAAAGTTCGAGAGGAGTATCAAAACGAAAAGTCGTAAGAGTTTTAACTGATGATGTAGTGTTTGAACCAGTAAATGAAATTGTATATCTTGGTTGTGCTTTTAGCAAGGATGGAAGATACAGTACATGTATATAGGAGAATGTGTGCAGGGAAAAGTGTGAATGGAGCGCTGGGTAAGCTATTTTCAAAGCGAGGTTTTGAGTCAAAATGCTAGACTCGCTTTGCATATTTCTGTGCTTATCCCAACGTTGTTGTATGAAAGCGAGAGTCGGGTATGTAAGAAAGTATGTAATAAGCATGAGTGTTCGATTAATGCGGTCGAAATGAGAGCGCTAAAGAAAATCTGTGGTTTTACGCTCGCTGACCGATTTCTTAAGTGAGATCCAATAAATAGTGGGATTGAAAGAGTGTTGGTGTTAAAATGAGAAATGGCATGCTCCGCTGCTTCGGATATGTAGAAAGAATGACAGATGAAAGATTGACAAAGCAGATATATGTATAATGCGAATGTGGATGGATACCTACGTACCCGGGGAGACCCATCCTAACATTCCACGATCAGATCACTCGGGGGTTATCCGAAAGTGGTGTCAAAAGTCTTAAACTTTCTTTATCGACATTTATTTAGCATTTGTTTCGAGAAAACTTGCGACTAGGACAAGTTTTCGATGAGAGGACAAAATTCCAAGCTATTCACAGTTTTTTAATGCTGTTGCGGTATTGACTTCAGTGATCTGTATAAAAAGTTGTCCATGTGACCCCAGATTTTTGACCATCTTCCATGCCAAATATCATTAAAATTAACTGAGGGCTATATATATAAAAGTGTAATATAATATTATATTTGTATAACAGATTTCCATGTAAGCCAGTATAATTAATTTTGCAACTACTGAGCAATAAAAGCTTATCGTAATGTATGCCCTACAAGCCAAAGGTTAATTAATCAGCTCGTGTTGGAACTTTGTATTTATTATAATACAAATATATACTTCACCTTTAAAGAATAGAGAATTGATAGTATTTTGTCTAGTGTTTTATCATTCATTTAAAAAAATTATAGTAAATACGTGCATTACGACTACATAGACTAAACCTGCTAGCAATGTTAAATCTTGGCCATGTTTAGAGATCTTTGCTAGATTTAATCTGTTTTTGTAACATTTTCTTAACACTATTAAGACACTTCTAACTTTCTTTTAAGTGTTATTATTACAATGAAAGGAGGGTAAAAATGTTACGAGTTTGTCAAAATGTTATTTAAGGTTTTTATGTTATGTTATTAATTCATTAAAAATATCTTCACGCATATATCCCCAAAGATTTAGTCAGAGGACAACCAGGGCACCCACGACTAGCTGAACACATTAAGTCCCACAGTGTGATAGGTGGCAAGCCTATCGTTATCTGGGCACATATTCAATTCCGAGCAACATATAAGTAAAATATTATTCTTCACTTGTTATTCCTTGAGCGTCGGTCCCTCGTCGTAGGTTTCTGTGACGTTTTCATAGAGCCTCGTCAGTACCGACTGTCTCCTTATCTCCGCCAACCGTGCACATATCCAATTTCAGGCAACGTTATTTCTATTAGAAAACTGAACATACACATTTTCAAATTTTTTTATTGCTTGACCTGGTGATCGATCCCTCATGAACCGCTAGACCACAGAGCCGATCACAGAGGAGATAATTCATTCATTTCGTTCTTAATCATTAATTAATTCTAGAAAATTTACTAAAATGGTTTTTTTTACAGTTAGAACTATTCAAACATTTGCACGACTTGCCGTTGAAATGGCATTTATCAAGGAAGACAGGAGAAGTGCTCAGAGTTATGGACAGAGGGACAGATTCCATAGACAATCTGCTCTCCTATATACTATTTTCTATAACACCAACGTTGGTGGATATCATTGTGGCTGTGGTTTACTTCGTCTCAGTATTCAACGCGTGGTTCGGATTGATTGTTTTTACAACTATGGTGTTGTATATAAGTAAGTATTTAAGATGATAATAGTGTCTATCTTCTTCTTCTTTTATAACTATGTTTTTCGATCGTTTTCCACGACTGACTTTGTCAATGTCAAGTTAGTTATTATTAATTCTTAGACAGTTATTGGTCACTATGTACAAAGTGATGTCAGGTCAGGGTCTTGAGTAAAGCGGTGGCTTCGTTACTCAAGCTCATCTAGTGAGATATGACGGCAGCGAGGAAATAGACGATACACTAATTTCGTTATGGTTATTTTATTTGTGCACTTTAACTGAACAAAATTAATCTAATTCTCACCTAAATTAACTA
Organism: Calephelis nemesis; assembly: GCA_002245505.1. NCBI lineage: Eukaryota > Metazoa > Arthropoda > Insecta > Lepidoptera > Riodinidae > Calephelis > Calephelis nemesis. Next base: position 83,463 of record NJDD01006497.1, on the reverse strand, counting down.
ATTTCACTCAATATAAACACAAAATTCAATAATAGTGAAAAAATTAAAAGTATCTTCACGCCCATATCCCCGAAGAGGTAGGCAGAGACACTACCAGGGCACCCACGACTAGCCGAAGACACTAAGACCCACAATGTGATAGGTGGCAAGCCTATCGCCAACCGGGCACATTTCCAATCCCGACCAATATATTTTTATTAGAAAATTGGAAAAATCCAATTTTCTTTTTGTTGGCCGACCCGGGGTTCGATCCCGAGACCTCATGCAGTCAAGTCCAACACCCGGACTGCTAGACCACAGAGGCGATCAGCTACTCAATAATATTTTGTTTAATGAGTTGAAAGCATTTGGTTTCTACTGCCAACAGAAAATAAAAATTGGAGTTATTTGAAATGATTGTCTTACATTTAAAACCTTACTAAATTTTCTATCGACAAAAGTCTCGCATCATCCCCATTACAATTTTCGAGAGACTTGACTCACAGTTTGGGAATCGCTGTTGTAATGTATAGAGTGTTTTAGTTGCCACGGTGGTGGTAACGGAGTGGCGGACCAAGTTCCAAAGGAGGATGAATCTCGCGGACAATGAACAGAAGGCGCGCTCAGTGGACTCGTTGCTTAACTATGAGACCGTCAAGTATTATGGTGCTGAATCTTATGAAGTCATGGCCTACAGAGAGGCTATAGTCAAATATCAGGTAATTTCTTGTAATTTTTTTTTATGATATTGGAAGGCAACAAGCAGACAGATTTCCTGATGGTAAGAAATTTCCGCCGCCTAGAGACACCAAAGGTGGTAATGCTGCGTTGCCAACCTGAGGCCGGGATGTTAGGCCTTGAGCAAAGGTAAGTTTACCGGCTACCTTACTTTCCGAACCGGAACACGTCATGACGTTATGGCGGCAGGAATAGGTAAGGCGGTGGTACCAATCCGGGTGAGTCGCTGCGAAACTCTACCACCTAGTCAGGTGTCCCGGTGTTAGTGACAGTAAGCCTTCGCTCGCCTTTTACGAGCTGCCTGGCAGGAAGGCAGATGGTCTATTCTTCAAAGGAGCCCGGACCAACACAGGGAAAAGGTTTTAGTAAGCATCTTCAAGCCCGTGTTTCTGAAGAGGTCCAAACAGGGCACCGTCGGTCAGCAAAAGCTACTTAACTCCATGATATGATAAGGGCAAGTCTATCTCGAATCGGCAATTATCCCATCTGGGACATTTTTCAAATAAAAAAAAAAAATAACAAAAAAACACATTTTGAGTTGCCTGAACTTGGAATCGATCCCGAGACCTTATGTAGTCAACGTCAACACTAAACTGCTAGACCGATTTTTCTTTAATGTTTTTGTATTTTGTTACAGAAAGAAGAGTTCAAAACATTGCTGACATTAAGCATGCTGAATACGATACAAAATGTTATTATATGTGTAGGTATGTATTTTGTATATTAAATAATCTTATTTTACATAACTAATAACACATAAAATGTCTCAGATTGCTACGAAGTGATAAGACAAGCTTTTATAATAAATAAATATGGACAAGTTACACAAATTAAATCTAACCCCAAAATAAGCAAATTATATGCTCGTGTTATGGGTGTTAGTCAACTATTCTAAATTCAGCACATGCTTTCTCTTTTATGTAGCTTAAATTAAATATTATTATACTAGCCGACCCATTAAACTTCGTATTGCTTGTCATTAACAGCTACTACCTAATATTTACGCTCCGATAGTAGCGCAGTTTGCCGGATCCAATGTAAAACATTCCGAAATCAACGACTACTTACAAATAAACAATTCAAGAAACATTTTCTAGTGGAACAAATTAGGAATCAAAACTATTCTCGAATCCTCACATACAAAAAAATCTTAAAAACTTATTTTAAGTGCACACTCTCTTTTTTCCAATAAAAAAAACGAAAGGGATAGAAGACTAATGTATAATTAGTCAGCATAAGTAGTGACGTTTTTAACCTACGTATTATGAGGCATAGATAAGGCGTCTGTAGGAATGTCACGTATAAAAAAATCTGATAGCATTAAACGTATACCGTCACTTTCTTGCGTAAAATCATATATTGAACATCTGGATGGCCGAGCTTCGCTCGGTATTTTTTTTTAAATGATTCCTAGCTAGATTGATTTATCGCCCCCGAAACCCCCTATATAATAAATTTCATGAAAATCGTTGGAGCCGATTCCGAGATTCCAATTATATATATACAAGAATTGCTCGTTTAAAGTATCAAATATATTGTTAAAATAAGTTTAGTAACTGCGCTGCTGAGTTACCTTCAATGTCTACTAAATTACTAAATGTAAAAGTAATTTAAAATAAGAAAAAATATAAGGAAGTACAATATTTGTAAAAAAAAAAACTGTCAGACTGTTTGTCAATATTGATAAGATCCTTGTTTCTAGGATTGCTGGCTGGTTCGCTTTTAGCCATTTCAATGGTGGTACGGACACACGAATTGACTGTGGGCGATTATGTACTGTTCGCCTCTTACATCGTTCAGCTCTACGTTCCGTTAAATTGGTTCGGGACATATTACAGGTAAATTTATAATGTATAATCTAAACTAAAGTCGGGTTAATTTCACCACTTAAAAAACGGCTGTGCCGAGTTTTAATAGTATCTGATTTATTGGTTTTATCTCCGGTCCAAATAATAGAATTACTATAAGAGGCCAAAAAATTTTAATGGCATGAAATATCGGCAACTCAAAAATGAGTTTCTTTTTAATTTTCGAATAAAAACAACGATGTTCTTAGTGCTGATTATGTATCTCAGTTGCCAAATCAAAATGGAAAAGTGTACAACAAATAGCTTTCAAATGACATGAAATGTCTTTGCTATCTCTATTGTATTTCAATATAATATATGGAGATAGCAAATATAAAACACGTCATTTGACAGCTATTTGATGTACACTTCTCCATTTTGACAACTGAGATACATAATCAGCACTCTAGATTGGATGAGTGGCCGATTGGTAATAGGTTTGCCACCTATCACATGGTGGGACTAAGTAGATCCTTCGGCTAATCAGGGTAGAGTATTTTATTTTAATTACCTATTTACATTAAATGTTAAAGCTGTGAAGTTATGTAATAGTTTACCAATAAAATATATTACTTGCATAAACTTTAGATACTTTTGAAACTTGAAATAAACTATTTAAAAATGTCGTTTTTGAATTGGATGTGTCAAATTTGAATTTTTATCGCCAAATCAAGTCGAGACTTCCTGGAACTGTGATACTGTGTATAGCTTGTACCAGAAGAGAATTAAGTAAGGTTTTAAATCTGGACATGATTACAGGTCAGTTATCAAAAGTTGGCACGTACAACACATTTACACGTTGTGCTTGTGTAGCGTCTGTGAATAAGCGCGGCGTGACGTCGCATCAAATCGCACCATGAAAAGCCTGCCCGTCTCTTTCTTGCGCAGTCAAGCTTATCAGTGTGAAAGGGACAGTTATTGTTTTGCTTTTGCTACGGTTTTTATATACATCGTGGCCTAACTAAGATCAGTTTCTGAACACGGGCCTTGTCGAGTCGCACTTTGAATCAAAATCTTTTATTTTGAACATCCAATATAATGAAATTGCGTAAGTGTGAGTACTGTGAACGTGCCAGCTTTAGTTAACCGATCTGTGAATTCAGTCCTTTTTATCCGAATATGTTTGAAGTCCACGAGGACGAAGTCTCGGGAAAAGCTAGTTTGTTAAGGCGACTGGTCTTGATGAAAATGAATGATCGTTAGAGCGATACAAAAGAACTTCGTGGACATGGAGAACATGTTCGAGCTGATGCACGTGGAGTGCGAGGTGCAGGACGCGGCGGGCGCNCGGGCTCGAGTTCAAGCACGTCAGCTTCGGCTACGGGCCCGGCCGCCTCGTCCTCAACAACGTCAGCTTCAAGGTCGCGCCCGGCTCCACCGTCGCGTTGGTCAGTATTTTCGTATATCTTAGAAAGAGAAATCAGATAGATTTTCAGATAGTGACAAATGTACACTTTATTAGGTTTAAAAATAAGTAGGTGTAGTTATAACAAAGCACGTTTTGGTATGAAAATCTTCTCGCTTTAGTCACATTTGATGTTTACTATTTTATGACAAGAATCTTAAAATACTACAAACTACCGTATCTTCTAGCGGAGAACAAATACGCCTCGTTGGTCGAGTGGCTAGCGTACACGCCTAACTACATAGACCATCCACGAGGCTCTGGTTCGGATCCCGACGGGGGCAGGCATTTGTGTGATAAACATTTAGATGTCTGCATTTCTGGGTCTGAGTGTTTATTAAATTTATTATGGTATATATTTAAGTACTTTTATGTATTAGTATCATTGACCTAACACCCACAGGACAAGAAAAACCCATAAGAAAATTTGCTTACTTTTGGGGTTAGATTCAATTTGTGTAATGTGTCCAGGGATATTTATTTTATTTATTTATAAAACAATGATCACAACATAGGCCGTGACAGGAATCAATATTACAAGATCAATATTTCACAACAACTATAGGTAGTAGTAGATCTAGTGATGAAATAATCTGATAATTTATATTACCAGATTGTAACAGCGTGCTATTAAATACAATCCTGTGTCCTCTATACCTTACCTAGCACCTATATTTATATGTCAGTCATCCACTACAATTCTCTTTTCCGTGTAGTTATTAAATCTCATATCAACCAGTTCCTAATCAGACTCAAACACTCTTCACTCTTTCTTCATCCAGAGTGGATCTTTCTATTAAGTTTAAACAGAGACGTTAAGTCTCTGTTTAAACGCATGCGTGCGCGTGTGTGTCTGTAACATCATAGCTTTCAAACGTATTGACCGATTGCGATGAGATTTTTTTGTTTTAATGCTATCGAGGCCACGATGCCTCTTATGTACGTAATGCCGCTAATATTACTAGAAGATTTTGTTATTTTAAAATGCCTCCAGTTAGAGCCCCACTAACATTTACTGAACCGAGTAACTCTTTTAGATTTTTTTGAGGTGACAGCGTCTTATAATTCATTGGAACCAGCTGCACGCACCAAAAACATACTCACGCGGCGTTACCTCGCTCTGAGGTGTTCCATTTAACGCTTGAAGTGAAAGCGAGAAAGCGGAACGAGCGAAAAAGAGACAATATCAGCCTCCGTTCTTATGACGTTATCACATTCAACTGTCGTCAGTAAACCTACTTTACAGACGACCGCTTTTTTAGTATAAGTAAGTGTAATAGGATCGAATTTATTACTGGTACCAGAGTAATGGGTTACCAGCGGTAAAAGCTTGTTTTTTTTATGTGGGAGCTCAGAGAACAATCACCCGGGCCTCCTGGTGGGAAGAGTCAATGGCCCATAGATGTTATAGGTGTGTAATTGAGCAAATCTACCGGCTACCCTACCCCGGACAGGAACATTGCAGTCATTATGGCAGCGGGAATAGCGGGAATAGATCCCTACCATGCAGGTTACTGCATACCATCTTATCTCCAGTGGTGGTTTTGGTAAAGGCCAATGTAACCTTTAGTTGCCTCTTACGTGCTGCTTGGCAGGAAAACAGATTGTATACTATAGTTTCTACTCAGCGGACACGGAAGAACACAGGAAATAGATCAAATCATTGATTAAATAAATCCATCCAAGTGTAAAGTAAAATCTTATTAAAGACTGTATAAAGCCCGATGGATTAATTGTAAATGATATTATGAAATATTTGTCAGGTGGGCCCCAGCGGCGCGGGCAAGTCGACGGTGATGCGTCTGCTGTTCCGGTTCTACGATGTGAACGAAGGTGCGGTGCTGGTGGACGGGCAGGACGTGCGGACCGTCACGCAGGCCTCGCTGCGGGCCAACATCGGGGTCGTGCCACAGGACACCGTGCTCTTCAACAACACCGTCAGGTACAATAGCCGGCACGGATCTTGAGCGCTGACCGTTTTATGCGCAGAAGTCATTTTTTAGGTATGATAAGTAGTATGAAGCAAGGGGGGTGGACACGGTTTGGCGTTTCAAACTACGTGATTGGTTCTCAGCATGTCGCGTTATAACGGTAAGTTGTGATTTGCTCTCGAAACTGTCACTGGTCATTTCGCGGCAACAAGTACACTTCCGTGCATAAGTAATTGAAATTTAATTATAATAGCAAAATTAAATACTTTTCATATACAATATCAATTTGATTTTTTGATAAGTTGCTTGTGTATAGCAAAATTTTCAGTGTAGCTTGATAAAAAAAATGCAAGTAATTAATCCCATTAAAGTAACATTTTAAAACCATTAATACCAAAACTTATTAAGTTATTAATACAAAAAAATATGATTTATAAATGGCAGTTGCTGGCTCCGTCTAATAGATCCGATCAGATGATTCCTAAAGATGCATTGCCGGGAAGGCTGGTTAGGCTTCATCTGTAAATCTAGACGGATACCTAACCCTCCAAACCGAAACACGCCATCCGCCGACGACTTCATGGCGGGCATCAGTAAGGTTGTGATATACTTAGTTTCATAATATTGAACCTAGTCTAGTATGGTCTATTTTTTATTGATATTAAAATTTGCTTTACTTTATTAAATAAAGATTTTTTGCACAAATTTGTACTTATTTCAATTATTTATTTCGTTTACCTCAAATTCAATATTAAGTAATATATGTGCTTTCAATGCTTTTGAAAATTGAGGTATCAAACGTTTTTTTGAGTAGAAGTGTACAATGCGCAAACCTATCCCCACTCTCGCGCTCAGCGCTCAAGACTCGTGCCGGCTACTGTAACTAACTTTACTAGTCGCGCTAGCTACGCTGGCTAACAAAACTTTATGTTGCAGAAATATTGCAACAATCGCAGAGATAAGAGCATTAGAGTCTCTTACCTTTTCGCTTACAACCCTTAAATAGCATAGTTTTTGATCCGACGGACGAAATCGAACCTTGATATAAGAAGGCGTTACTTTGCGGAAATCCATACTTTGCGGAAATCCATACTTAAATTTAAATAAAATTATTTAATTTGCATTTTCCCTCCAAAATATGTATACGCATTATGGCTTGACAAAACAGGCAAAATAGTGTGCTATGAATGAATTGGACCTACCTTTACATACCCAACAACACACACCACTATACTGTTTTATTAGCACCAACAATACAAACAATACTAAAAACTCAACGTATGTTTCGCTTCGTAACCGAAGCATCATTAGAATTCTACTGCACTCCACGAAGGTCGAGCAGATACAGTATCTTATTGAAATCGAACCTGTTAAAATTTACACACATAAAAAAAATAATTAAAAATGCAATGAATGCAAAAATGCAAATCGCATAGAAAATTGTAATCAAAATGTTGTAAAAAGTCTCGCAAATCATGGTCACCCTTGCAGTTAGCCGTAAAGGCTCAACCGGGCCAACGCATAATAAGTACATAGGGGTAAGACGCGTGTAGAGGGAAGTTCTTTTCGGAACTACAGGCAAAGGTCAAGGTTTCATAACGCGGCCACGGGACAAACCTGCCTGATGGATATGATCACAGTATTTAACAGGATAATGAAGTCAAAAATTAAGACCATATATTTTATAGATATTTGGACTCAGAATCGAATACCGAGTATTCTCCTTAAACCCTCCGTCCCTCGTCTTAAAAATACTTTGTATACATTTGAAATGACGCATAAGTAACAACCAATTTCAATGCGACGCACTATTTTCTTTAGTCTATTAATTAGCGATAGAGACATCACATACCTATGTCCAGATATAGGTAGTGGTATCACATGATCAAGTAAATCCTATCCTATTAATATTATAAATGCGAAAGTTTGTATGTATGGATGTATGGATGTTTGTTACTCTTTCACGCAAAAACTACAAAGCCGATTACGATGAAATTTAGTATGTAGGTAGCTGAAGACCCAGAATAACATATAAGCTACTTTTTATCCCGGAGTTCCCGCGGGATTGGGACTTACGCGGGTGAAACCGCGGGGCGCAGCTAGTAATAACATACAATATTTTTTATAAGGTACAACATCCAATACGGGCGTCAGGGTGCGACATCTGCAGAAGTAATCTCAGCCGCAAAGAATGCAGACATTCACGACAGAATATTGACATTCCCAGATGCATACGATACACAGGTAATAAAACTGTCATTATTGTCTTACGATCAGTAATATGTCATTATTGTCTTATCTGTATTTTGGTGCAGACTTATGCATCAAGATTTTTTAGTGATTTTTCATGCATCAAAACAAAAAATTAGGTTTAATTCTAAAGCTATGCATTTTACTGAATATTTTTTAAAACTTGTCTTGGATAAGCTACAATATTTTTCAAAGTTATTAAGTGTGTCGATAACTTGCTAACGTTAGTTATATTGTGTTATGTGCAAAATTTAATATTTTTAAAATAAAGTACTTATTAAAATATTATACTGTAAGTAGTTTTAAATTTAGATACATATAACTGTGCCAGTAAATCATTTCACAACATGTTTGAAGGTTGGCGAAAGAGGTTTGAGGCTCAGCGGTGGGGAGAAACAAAGAATGGCGATAGCTCGGACGCTACTGAAAAATCCAGCTATTGTGCTTTTAGATGAAGCTACTTCAGCTCTAGATACGAACACCGAGAGAAACATTCAGGTAAAAATTTCTTTTTAGAATGAAGCATTTAGTATCTTTACGCCCATATCCCCAAAAAGATAAGCGGAGGCACAACCAGGGTACCCACGACTAGCCCACGACACCAGGTCCCACAATGTGATAGGTTGCAAGCCTATCCAATCCCTAGCATTTTTTTAAATGAGTAAATTGGAAAAACCACATTTTATTTTTATTGGCTGACCCAGAGATTGAGTCCGGGACCTCTTTAAGTCAAGTCCAACATCTGGACCTCTTGACCACAGAGGTGATCAAGCATACATAAACACAGAAGCAAAAAATAATCCTAATTCATTTATTCTTCTGTATTTTCTTAGACCAGTTTTAGTTTTCTCCAATTAAGGGAAAGACCTAAAACGCACTTTTTAAAGTCGCCAGTAAGTTAAAAAGTTATTAGCGATTAGATATAACGGTCCACTCACCTGCTAATTATTCTGATTGTTTTTGTAAATTACAGGCAGCGTTGGCACGAGTATGTGCTAATCGCACAACGCTAATAATAGCGCACAGATTGTCGACCATTGTGCATGCTGATGAAATTCTCGTGTTGAAAGAGGGAGAAATCATCGAGCGAGGAAAGTAAGTAATTTAGCGAACTATTTTTGTTTGTTGACCCTTTAAGGAAATCGCACACGTACACGGGCGAATGGATGGGCCGGCTCATCTACGCACGCATGCGTAACCAACACGCGCATACGCATACAAAAGAAAAAGACGTTCGTGGATTTGTATACTTTTCCACCTACTTCTTCTTTGTTGGTCCAGCTCTTCTGTGTAAAATAGGCCATCTACCTTCATGCTAGGTAGCTGTAAAAGGCGAACAAAAATTAAATGGTTCATTACCAACAAGACCATTGGTGGTACAGGGTCGAGCTGCTTTTCGTCCGGATGGGCATCCATCGCCTTACATATTCTTGCCGCCGTAATGACAATGCCATGTTCCGGCCAAGAGGGTTGGGTAGACTTGCACAATTAGCATAACATCTCGTCAACAAGACAGCGACGCACCTACAACTTATGTGGTGTCTATAGGCCACGCTTATCTCTTACCATCAGAAAAGCCGTGTGTTTGTTTGCTACCTTATCACATTTTTTAAGATATTGGAAGGCAAACAAGCAGACAGATTATCTGATGGTAAAAAATTCACGCCGCCTAGAAACACAAAGGAAGTAATGGTGCGTTATCAACCTGAAGCCGGGATATTAGGCCTCGAGCAAAAGTAAGTTTACCGGATACCTTACCCTCCGAACTGGAACACGTCTACGGCAAGAGCTGACATTATGGCGGCAGGAATAGGTAATGCGGTGGTACAAATCCGGGTGAGTCGCTGCGAAACTCTACCACCTAGTTAAATGTCACGGTGTTAGTGACGGTAAGTGTATGCTCGCCTTTACGAGTTGCCTGGCAGGAAATCAGATCGTCTATTTTGAAAACGAGCCCGGACCAAAACGGGGGAAAATATCACATAGAAAAAACTTAAACAATTTCACGATATTAATATGAAAATTGGTTTCTAGAAAACAGCCCCTATTGATATCGATAAATTTGCTCATAGGGAGTTCTTTAGGTTAAGGAATTGTTATTTCTTGGTTTCGCTTATCGAACAACTAAAATATTAACAACCGGGTTTTCATGAAAAGGCTGAAGAAGATGAATGTGGGTGAACGATTCGAGTTAAATGTTGATACGATAATTGTGTCAACTAGAAAGCGAAACGGCGGGCGATATCTAGCTTCATCATCATCATCATCAGCCGGAAGACGTCCACTGCTGGACATAGGCCTCCCCCAAATAGCGCCACATTGTGTATGTGGCACTTGTGTATCTAGCTTGTGTATAAGTAACTTTAATCATGCATTTTGAATTTCAGCCATGAAGCTCTATTAGCCCAGGGAGGCTTATATTCACAAATGTGGCACCAACAATTGGAGGCACGTAATAACGGCAACAACGAAGCTAACAACGCGGAAAACAACAATGGGGAGCCAACGCAGCCAAATGGTATTAGCATGTTTGGTCACGGGCATGGCCACGGACATTAGGTAGGACTAAAAAAATTTGGGTTCCAATAATAATATATACCGAATGAAAAGTAAAGACAGCGTATGTGTGTAACAAAGTGTAAGTATTATATTAATATATCAAATTACTATGTTTAGATACGTTGATGTATCTATGGAAAAATCTTGATATGAAGGGCGTTTGCTATTGGTTGTTGCGTACGCGTCATTTCGACGGTCGTTAAACTAAATTACAATTTTCGTCCAAATAATTTATAGGATATTCTAGTAATATGAAACAATATGGTTAATAATAAAAAAGTGTAGCCTGTTTAGTCATGTGCCTGATATATTAATACGTTTAGTACAGTGTTCCTCTTATATTTGACATATCCTGGGACGGAGCGCTTCCACAATCGTGACTGAGGCTGGTATTAATCGACCCTGGTTATATTTCTGGGGCGTTGTAATACAAGAGACTAATATCGAATTTGTAGTATGCATGTATAAATATTTAACTAAAACGATATTGTTATTTGAAACAGAAAAACGAAATATTTATTAGAGAATAGTGAAAATTCACGTGTATAGAAGAAACACAGTAGTGACGTCACACTTTAGTAGCGCCATCTCTTTGTAATGAAGAATTCAATAGATTATACTTGAATATTAATTAGTCAAAAATGTATTTGCCTTTTTGCAAAAAAAAAACTTTAACAAAAAATGCTTTGGTGCAAAAAAAGGCTTTGCACCTGTTTTTTGCCCTATACATACAAGACACAATTTCATTTGCTCACCCATAGAGTATAGACTCTATACCTAGCATTGCATCTCTGCGTTAGTTCACTTAAAAATATGTAGTAACATAGACATGTTTGAAATCCGACATTTTGTGTTAAAAAATAATGTCTGTCTTTACTTTTTGTTTGGTCTGATTGAGTTTAGTTATTCGAATACGGAGCGTCTAGTTTTGTGTTATTTGTTAACTTATAACTTAGGACACCAAAACAATTTGAAATATGAAATAATCATAATTACAATTTATATGTGAAATAATTATTTTTGTAAAATGACAATTTAATGACGAATGAAATTAATTTATCAAAGTTTGTTTACATTAAGATAATTGTTATTTCACTAAATACCATAATACGTAAAGATATAAGCTTAAGTGCCTAGAAATAGTAAAATAGATGCACTTAGTTTGAATTGTAAAATGTGTTATTACTTGTATTATTACCAATGCACAAAGTTATTACTTGTGGCGTAGAAAGTAAATCCAGTTGTGAATAACATTTTATCATCACTACTATTACTTCATACATTATGTAGACATGTCCAGTCAGCCAATTCAATTGGCCAAACTGTGGTAAACGTTTAACACTGTGAAAGTTAAAACCAATTGTGTATTTCGAAATCCGTATTTTTAATCATATTCGGATAAATAAGTGCTCTTTATTATTTTGGATGAAGAAGAATATAAAATAAGACTCCAACTGGTTTGTTCCCGTGAAAGACGATTG
>NJDD01006497.1:58815-70525 GCA_002245505.1 Calephelis nemesis | reverse complement strand
AAGAGCATTAGATAGATTATTTCTTTCTGAATCCAACGATACCAATAACTAATTTTTGAAAAAAAATCAGTTAAACCATTCTCGAACTCAACCCTTCAATTGTGTATTTCGAAATCCATATTTTAATCATATTCGGATGAATAAGTGCTCTTTATTACTTTAAATGAACAAGAATTTAAATAAGACTCCAACTGGTATGTTGCCGTGAAAGACAATTGTCATTTTAGCCCCAGTGTTACAATAGTGTCGATTTTTTCGGTCAGTTGGTATATATAATATACTTTTCGGTTAGTTGTGGGTAGTCGTTTTTTTGAAACATGGCCCAATAATTTTGTAACAAAAATACACAAACCAAATAAATACTAATGATATTTTCTGGCTCTTACACTGATCGGAGCTTGTTATTTGGGAGAAAGCTTGTAACCGCTGTGTTTCTTACTCCTAGTTAAACTTGAAAACTTTTTTTTTCCAGAAAAGTTAAGAGTCCAACTTCATAATTTTTATTCATAGCTAACAATAACACAACTAAATGCTTCGTCATTGTTAGGACTATGTGTAAGGACATGACTGGTTGTTGTAAGCAATTCGTTTATGATTTGTGATACAAATGTACATAAAAATAGGTGAGAGCAATATGAAGCTTGCGAACCCTTTGCCCAATGTAAAAATGTTGACAACTGTATATACGACTTTGCGATTTTCTATACAAAATTGCAACTAAATGGCAGCTCAAATATTTATTGCTGTGTGTGTATACGTAAGTCTACGAAATGAACTGTATGAAAACGTGCCGAAGCTGCTGCAGACTGACATTTAAGATATTCCAGTAATAAATATATATTTTTAATTTCGTTTAAAATTCCTGATTTTTTTCTTTTATAGTAACTTGTTTTAATCTTATAAGAACGTAAAATCTCAACAGACAAATAATATGATTAGAGATGTTCATTTTTTTCATTTTCTTAGTAAAAGAGGGCAATATTTTTTCAAGTTGGTGTGCAGCAGAATTGACACATTTCTCTCTAAATTTTTTTTTGCTATAGTTTCTTCGCGTTGAGAAAAATAGGGACGTGTGTCGTTACTATGACCTAGTATGCTACTGGTCAAATAAATGGTTGAAAATTAGAAATCACTAATGCCCGGTTCCTATAATCAACGAATCGTAATCCGTCAGCTAAACCATTCGTAGTTTGTTTAAAAGTAACGGAGCGTACCAATATTTTCAAAAAAATGTTTAGAATAGTCGGAAACGAGCAACCGTTGTTAGTAATCTTACTAAGCGTACCAAATACTACCATCCGTAATCAAAACGACTCGTTTTTTGAATAAAGGAACCGGGAATAAATGTACACGGTCGACGGCGTTGATGACGTCACTATTTTCTTAACGCGAACACTTTGTGCAATTTTTTCCTTATAAATATACACAGGGGCCAAGGTTCGCGAGCTCTTTGGCTATCTAGTTACCATATCGATGGTATATCGAAGTACCTAGTAGTATTTATTGTATTGTGATGGGAAATTATGTGTGCAATTTCAGTGATAATAAACTGTTTTTTATTATTAAAATTTATTTATTTTACTGCTTATCCGACATTATATATAAAAGCCAGCTGATTCATGATCTTAAAACAATGATAAGGAGATCGTCTAAGATGAAATGAAGTTGAACAACAATTACACATACTCTATTTAAATTATGTACTTCGGCTACATTCGTCAAGCTTCGGAGATCCGAATGTATTATAAAGATATCTATATAGATTTGTTATTACATAATTAATCATTTCGCTTAAATTTAGATTGTCAGCTAATTGAAAAATAAAAGCATGTTGCTATCAGCTGATGCCAAAATGAAAAAACCCCAGATTAAATAAAATCGAATTAAGATAAATCGGTTGTATTAACTTAAAAGTTTGACACCAGTAAGTAGATAAAATAAAATTCATCAATTAATATTTTATCTATTAATCAGAGTTTGATATGACTTCTATACCCGACATTTCAAAATCAGAATCATCACTGTCGCTGCTGGAACCAATGTTAATCTAAATTGCATTTTGGTTTTGCGTGGACTATTTCAAGAAAATACCAATATATATATATATATATATAAACTTTTATTAATAGGCAAAATTTTTATAAAATAAAAACCATTAAGAATTCTACGCTTTCGGCGCGTTATCTGAAAAAAAAAAATGTGATAAAATAATGTTAAACAAAAGTTCCATCTTTCATTTAATCTCTAACGACCCGCCCGGCTTTGCATGGTTTTGTAATATATGTATGAACCTTTCCCTTCAATCACTTTATCTATTAAAAAAAAACGCCTCAAAATCCGTTTCGTAGTTTTAAAGATTTAAGCATAGGGACAGAGGAAGCAATTTTGTTTTATACTAGGTATGTAGTGATAATTAAATCTTTATAAACGAATAAAAATTGTATAAACTGTGGCGCTGTCTAAAGGTATAAGGATAATATAAAAGATAATATATCATTAACAATTAACGACCTTGTCACTGTTTATTTTTTATGATATTGGAAGGCAAACAAGCAGATTGATTTCCTGATGGTAAGAAATACACGTCAAGGGTACTAACTAAAAGTCTTAATGTTGCCACCTGAGGCCGGGATGTCAGGCCTCGAGCAAAGGTAAATTTACCGGTTACCTTACCCTCCGAACCGGAACAATTTTTAACTTTATAACGGCAAAATATGTGTTACTAAATAATAATAAAATGATTAGGCGATAACGCCCTTGTGACAGGACCATAAAGGTCTGTCATGAGCCATCATGGCCCATGGTGAAGAGGCAGCTTTAGTCCTTACCGTAAGATTACGCTATACTCGCTTTTATGTGTTTAAGTAAATTATTTGTATGAAAACTTGAACAGCGCCTCTACTAGTATGTTTATCATTGTACGGTTTTACCTATTTACGGTTCATCTGTTTACGGGTTATGGGGAAATTTATAAAAAATAAGAGTATCTTCACGCCCATATGCCCACAACCAGGGCCCCGACGACTAGCCGAAGACACTAATGCCCGATTTCACCAAGAGCCCCTATACTTTAGGGGACCTTTTAACGCTACTTACGGGACCGTTTTCATACAAAACCGTCCCCTAAAACACGTTAAAAGGTCCCCTAAATATAGGGGCTCTTGGTGAAATCGGGCATAAGTCTCACAATGTGGTAGGTGGCAAGCCTATCGCCAATTATCTACGTTATAAAAATAATTTACCATTTTACCCTTACCAGTGCTTGTGAATTGGATAAAAACTTGTCAATTAGGATTTTCAGTCATCGAATAAAGTGGACTGTCCCCTGGTAAACGAATCCCATGTGTTTGTCTTGATTCTAGATCAAAAACAGTACTTGAGTTTTAATGTATGCGGAAATTAGTGTGACATCTTTCATATTTTGTCAAGCATCGGTACTATGATCTGTAAATATTTATATACCTAGTTTATTATTGTTTGTGTGGCACCTGCAAACATCACTCTATTGGCCTAAAGATTGACTGGTGGAGAATGCCAATAAGCATTAAGTTCGCCTTTTGTACAAATTAATTTTGTTTGGTCCTCAATAAAGTATACGTGGTAATTTATAGATATATTATATCAGTTTTATCGTTTCTTATTTTAGTTCTTACAGTTGCGGGGGACGCACATTATATTTTACCACTTTAAAAGTGACTCTCGCTAAAACTATTATAGGAGAAACCTCAATATTATTTTTGAAGACCTATCCATAGGTCATTGTGGGAGGCTCAAGGCGGTTTCAGGTCTGGAAGAGGATGTACGGATCAAGCGTTTTCGCTCCGCAACATTGTAGAATAGCATCTGGCTTTGGGTCAGAAGGTTTTTTGCGGTTTTGTGGATCTCGAAAAAGCGTTTGAGGGGTTTGTACGTAAAGAACTTTGGGATACTTTACCAGATTATGGTAGAGGAGGCCGAGATGTTGTGACAGAGGAGAGTTGTGTCATCGTTGATTTTTTGGAACCTATTAACGGATATTAAGCTGGCAACAGTGTACGTTTATTAGTTCAAATCTCGAGCTAGCGAACGTGCACTATTGCGAATTTACAAACAGTTTATAGATTCCCAATAATCGTCGATGTCTCAACTCTCCTCTGTCAGAACTCACCTCGGTCTCTCCCTATGGGGCACGGCAAGTTGCTGCACAGCTCTCTAGTCTCTCCACTATTGTTAGCTGGTAAGGACTGATTAGACATAAGCTCACCTCTTAAGAATTTCTTAGGAGGATGGTCTATTCAACACAAACGACCCGGATCAACGCGGAAAAAAGTCAAAGCTGCCAAGTGCGAGTCGGATTCGCCCACGAAGGGTTCGGCAGTAGCAATCATGATATAACAGGTTAAAGTTCTTTCAGTCAATGTAAAAGTTCATATGTACATTACAGTGGTTGCGACTTGCGGTTTGCAGCAATTTTGCAATCTACGCAAATTTATAATATCAAAGACATTACAAAGTAGATATACAATGCGAATGTGGATGGATGTAGGTATCCGGGGAGACTAAGGTTGACATTCCATTATCAGATCACTCGGATATTGTCCGAGGGTCGAGGTGTCGAGTCCCCGAAATCGGCGTGTTTGTATGAAAGGGGTAATGAATGTGAAGGAAGCCAGGCAGGTTTGTCAGGATCATGAAGTCTGGTACTCGATACTCTCTGTCTACCCCTTAAGGGACTTGGCGTGAAGATATGTATATATGTATCCCTAAATACCCGACACTTATAGATTTTTTATTGTTATTTTGCTACGTTTGCGTGAACCAAGTTACCAAGTTTCAACAATATAACTCTGATATAAATCTAAAAATTGAAATAAGTAAGGCGGTAGTAACTGTCATCAGTGGTCTTGTTGGTAATGGTTCCTTTACTTGTCTCTTACAAGCCGCCTAACATAAAGGCGGATGAAAAAAGATAAATGCAGATGGGAAATACCTACCATGTTTCATCGAGGAGCGCTTATTTGTCGTCTCTTCTTGTTCATGATTTTTCATTTGATACTCCAGCACCGACAGAGCCGGACGTGTTTTGGCATATTCGACACATCGCATAGAATTTCTGATTCTATGTTCCCCATGGTCCATCGGTTTTGCGTTATCTAAAGGCGTTTTGTTATTTTTCTTGTCGAGAAAGATTTTGACAGAACTATCAGCTGTTGAGCGACGGCCATATCTCTCTCGTATGCTGTCATCATCGCTTTTCAGCTGAGGAGACTTTGGTGAATGTGTGAGGTACATATTTTTGTTAGCATTAACTTCCGATTTTGGCCTGAAACATCGGTTTGATAATCATTATTTGGAAGGGATGTGATGCTCTTATCATTAGCTATTACAGTGGACCCCCGTTAATCCGACCCCTGTTTAATCCGGCGCCCCTCGTAATCCGACACTCCTAACATTATTCATTACACCAAAATATTTCGTTAAATCTTTACTAATGTATGATTAAACATGAAGTTGTAACTAACACGCAGCCACTTTACATACATACATTATTGTGTAGTGTTATTCTTAGTTTAAATAAATGTATGTACAATTTGTCAGATCACAAGGTCGTCATAAAAATCCGTCAATCTCAGGCAGTACTCTATAATCCGACAAATTCGGTAATCCACCATCGCCCTGCAAAACGTTTGTCGGATTGCCGGATGTCCACTATATTTTGTTTAGATTATAATTTCTTGTCATTCCACTAATGTAGTGAGTTTTATTCTATAGTAGAAACAGCTTTGGCAGAGCCGTATTATCCCTAAGGCAAAGTAGGCATGTGCCTAGGGGCGCGAGATTACAAAGAGGCGCGCGCGAAAGTTTTTGAACAAGCAAAAAAACAATGACAAAATTAACATCTATTTATGTCAAAATACACAGTCAGATCTGATTCCACAGGGACATCATGGATTTCTATGTTATTTCTGTCCTTCTTGCTTTCTTCAATCTCATCACATATTTCATTCATGGCCACCAGCCATTCATTCGTGGCAAGTACATGTGGCCTGGTCTACCTAGTTATCACTAATCGAGGGGCGCCAACGAGGTATTTGCCTAGGGTGATCTCTACATTCAATCCGCCTCTGAGCTTTGGGGTTTCCGATGCAATATCCAAGCTACAAAGTAGGTGCGTAGCCAACCTGAGGCCGGGATGTTAGGCCTCGAGCAAAAGTAAGTTTCCTGGCTAACTTACCCTCCGAACCGAAACATGTCATGACGTTATGGTGGCAGGAATAGGTAAGGTGGTGGTACCAATCCGGATAAGTCGCTGCGAAACTCTACCACCTAGTCAGATGTCATGGTGTTAGTGACGCGAAGCCTATGTTCGTCTTTTATGAGCTCCCTGGCAGAAAAGCAGATGGTCTATTCTGCAAAGAAGCCCGGACCAACATAATTTCTCACTTGTATTCCTTGAGCGTTGGTCCCTCGTCGTAGGTTTCTGTGACGTTTTCATAGAGTCTCGTCAGTACCGACTGTCTCCTTATCTCAGCGTCTGTCAGCGTCAACTTCTCGGAGCCAGGATGTCGAAAAGATGGTTTTATTGCACTAGCTTCAAATTGTGAAGAGGATATCCGCACTTTACTGAAATAGCAATACAAGTAATGTATTAAGTAAAAAGTTTTGGCCATATATTTAAAAAAAACACATAGGGAAACCGCTTGTGCCTTGAACAGAGTTGTACCAAGAACAATCACATTTAAGCATCTTCACGTCCATATTCCTGAAGGGGTGGGCAGAGGCACAACCAGGGCACCGACGATTAGTCGAAGGTACTAAGTCCTACAATGTGATAGGTGGCAAGCATGTCGCCAACCGGGCATATTTCCAATCCCGAGCAACATTTTTTTCTTGCCCAACCCGGGATTCGAACCCGGGACCTCATGCAGTCATGTCCAAGAACAGAACCGCTACACCACAGAGGCGATCACATTTCTTTCAAAAATCCTGCCCTTATATGAACCTTTGTTCTTTGTAATTGAAACGTCATTTGTCATCAGCTCATGATTAGTCCCTTGCCATCCACATGTAGGCAGGAAAATGGCTTCGGGAATTTGGCGCCCTGGCCATGTTGTCTGTGCGCTGGTCGTTGATACGGCCAGGTTCTTTGAGTGTAAGCTGGGCTTACTGGGGACTTTTGCCATCATTAACAACGAATTTCTTTATATTCGTCGGCGACCTATAGGTGTGAGCAAAATCAATTACTATTTAATTCTTTATTGGACACAAGCGAAATGACACAAAATAGCAAAACGTTTAGGATAAAATGTATAATGGGCGAGCCTATTTCGTGAAGAGATTTCTTGCATAACTAACCCTAGGAGGAAATTTTTACATAAATTTATCCAGGCTGTAGTGTAGAATATACAACTAAAACTAAACCAATCTAAACCTAATACACTAACCCCCTTACTAATAAAACTTACGCGCCCGTTGAACTGGTGTGTAACTTCATTTTTTGTTAGCAAAAGTGATGTTGCACACCAGATCATTTAGTATCCGAGATTAAAAAACAACATTACAAATTCAGTTTTACGGGGTTTATTGATTTTCTAAGTTTTAGGATTACGTTTTTAGTTAACCAATCGGGTTCGTTCTACGGTTTAATTCAATAACTTTACCTACTTATTGGGGTCGCTGAATTCTGGTTGTAATTATTGTAAAAGGAGTTTCACCAAATGCCGATTAAAGGTCTTTTAAAAAATAAAAATAACCGTTCAGTTGGCCAATCCTCTTCCTCGTCGTTTATGTCCTGGTTAGATGAACTGAGTATCCTTTGAATATCCTCAGCTCTAATAAATCCTGTTTGTCTTCTTTTAATTTTCTGCGGCTCTCGACTAGCTGGGATGCTAATTGAAACCTTCCTATTAAAAAAAAATAAAAAAAATCACATCAACTACTTACAAATAGCTATAAGATTGCAAGATTGGAAGTAACTATTCTGTATCAAATTTTTTTAAAAGAACTTACAGTATTCTATGACCTACAGGATCGAGTAGGATTGGGATCGAGTATGTCATTTTAGGTCTTGAACGCAATACTGGCGAATAATTAACATTTAGTTAATAGTAGATACTAAACTATTTCATCGGATTCGTTTAATTTATTTGTAACTAAATATTAATTATCCGTTAGTACTGTGTTCAAAAGTACCTAAAATGACATAATATAGTATTCCTATTTCCAGTTCGCATGATATCGAGATTCAAAAGTAACCCTACAAGTCTTTGGAATATAACCTAGGATAGGTACATATTCATATCCTAGATAGGATCGTAGATAGGATTACATACCTATTATTGGCAATCTTTTTGCTGTCTGCCGAACAAGGGGCAGTCGACAAAAAGATAGCCTACTCCTAAGCTTCTATATTAAAAAAAAACATTGCCACCTTTAAACAATGGCCAATAATTGAAGGTTTTTATTTACTCAAATCAAGATATAAAAAAAGTATCTTCACGCCCATTTCTCCGAAGAGGTAGGCAGAGGCACAACTAGGACACTAGCCGAAAACACTAAGTCCCACTATGTTATAATTGGCAAGCCTATAGCCAACTGGGCACTTATCCAATCCCGAGCAACATTTTTTTTATCAGGAAACTGGAAAACCAAATTTCCTTTTTGTTGCCCGACCCGGGATTCGAACCCAGGACCTCATGCAGTCAAGTCCAACACCTGAACCGCTAGACCACAGAGGCGATAGAATAAAATAAATGCACTTACTTCTCAAACTTTTCCTTGGCTCGCATGTCCGCCGACGCTATTCTGAAAATTAATGTTATTTTGTGTATAATTGCTTTAACCCTAAATTTCTTCTATTTATAGTAAGATATAGGTACACCCAGGGCATGGCTGGGGCCTTTGGGCACACAAAAACTTGGGTCCCTTTTGGAATATAAAGAAATTAAATTAAAAAAAAAAATTACTATGATTTTTGGGTAATCAATTAAGCTACCGACATTACTTTGTTACGGTATATGTCACTAATAAATATAGCATACTGTTGTTTTCTTTATGATTACGATAATAATTTATTTCGGGACTTCTGTTGAGCCAAATCTGCTTTTAAATCCTGAAACTCAATTTTCTGAAGAATGTCACTTTCTATGCTCATAATTATTGACAAATTACTTTGTCGTTCTTAGGATGCGAAATTTAGCGCTTCCGAGTTTGGGCAACGAGAAAAACATAATGCACCCAACTAAAATATTTTAAGGTTAAAAGTGAGTGAAATAATCCTTCCTGTCCGTCCGTCCTGGATCCTTCGGGGCCCTTTGCTTATAGGGGCACTGGCCCCGTGTGCCCTTATGATAAAGACGGTATTGTATACACCTCGCCTTAAGACAGCGATGAGGCCAATCGTGCTTTCTAAATTTCAAGATAAGATGTTTTTTCTCCCGTAATATCCAACAGAACGGAACATGACAGCATCAGTTTTATGTTTACGCACGCCTCTTTCATGTTCCGATCTCGAGGGCACAGTACAGGAAATGTCAATATCTTTCCAACCAGGAAATCTTCTGCTCGCTTTGTGATTCGATATAATACCATAAAATTGTAGGTGACGTACCTTATCCTTCTTAGTTCTTCGTCAGTAATTAATTCTGACCTGAAAATCAAAAGAAAGTTACATTTCGAACAATGTTGATGACTAGCTGGCCGATCTTTGTGCTAGTCTACTATTAGTACTAGTAATGAGCCATTTAAACTATGCTCACCTCTTACGAACTGCCAAGTAGAAAGGCAGATGGTCTGTTCTACAAAGGGCACCCGAAAAACTACGAGAATATTCTCGTTATCAAATTTATCAAGATACTTAGACGTCAAAAATGTCTTGGGGGCATTGCCAACCTGAGTTTCGGATGACAAACATCCTTCATAATTTCAGTTTATCAAAACCGGCTCTTAACTTCTTCCAGTCACAGGCAAAAATATTATTTTGACGATAGACAGCGTGTAAGACGTGTATTAAAATCAGAAAGTCTGCTTGCTTGTTTTCCTTCAAATTCCATAAAAAATGCTGGCAGCTGCAAGTTGTACTATATGTATTGTAGTTGTAATAACTGTCAAAGTAATTTATAATAATAAAAATGAAAAATTTCTCAAAATTGTAGCTAAGAGGTATCTCGATCATATCTGATTTCAAAGTAATTCACAAACAGACGTCGAGTTCAAAAAAATGACTTACCCTCTCAAGCTTTCAAATAAGTCCGTTTTCCCCGATCCTCTGGCAATGGTTTTTATGACGTTTCCAGCAAAGCTCACTCGATCAACATTCATCCTAAAAACATTTAGAGATGTGGGTAGAGACTTTCTAGGGTAAAGCCAACCGACCACGCTTTACCGAGTTAAGCGTGGGCTGTTTGACATCCAAAACCTTAATATAAATAAATCAAGTTTTATGAACCTCTTTAATGATATCTGATATCTAATAAACCAGCGGTAAAGGCACTCAAGGTTCTTGCTTGTTGATGATTTTAAGATAACTGATTTTAAATAAGAAATATGTGGCTTGCCTAAAGAAACGTAGGATAGCAGAAAAGTAATGAATACATTTCACCTTGCGCCAATGTGACGGTAGCGTAACGTAGGTATATTTCGACAGAGGTGTAAAGTTGAGGAAGTTAGGACTTGTAGAATCTGTAAAGTTAGCACTTGGACTCTGGAAAGGATCAACCCGGGAGGATTTTAACAAAACGGGCGCGGGGGTGAAGTTTAGAAAAGAATCTAATATAATTATTATTTTACATTTTTAAATTTATATTTTTTTCGTAGATAAAGTGTTAAGGTATGTATAAAAATGGTACGAATCTGAACGAATCGGCGCAGTACTCTACCATGACTTACTCAGCCGCTGCATTATAGTCAAGTAAATCTATGCCCGCCTCTAGAGCTGCATGGTATGTAGACAGGAACGTATCTTCTTCCAAGGAACCTGAGACCAACTATATAAAAAATATAGTATAAAGCTAAATTTTGTTTATATCTATTTTATTTTACGGGGTTGGTTTAAATTAGGTCCGGGTTCGGTCCCAGGGTCAGGTAACTCAAAATGTGCTTTTCCACTTTCTGATAAAAACAACGTTAACTGGGATTAGATAGGTAAATGCTCGGTTGGCGATTTGTTAGCTACCTGTCACATTGTAGGACTAAGGTACCATCTTTGGTTAATCGTTGATTGTTTGTTTGTAGGTTGTTCCTCGAAGGGGTAGGCAGAGCTACTACTTCGAAGACATGGACATGTTTTTATTTTATTTTATGATAAATATAGACTTAATGGAATTATAAAATATTGATATCTAGTGTTTATCAAATATTGATATAAAAGTTTATAGTAGTTCTTCCTCCGAGAGACAGCTAGCCGAACAGACTGTAGAGTAATTTTATGAATTAATTTTGCCGATTTAAAAATATTTTTAACAAATTTACACGGACAATTTAAGCAATTTTGACGAAGATCAATTGTTTGTTGATGCCCAGTTTTATTTAAATTAATATGCAACAATAGCAATATAAACAGAGAATAGAATTATATACGATATTTTTTAGAACTCTTACTTGAGATAAGCCTGTATTTCTCTTGCATCATCCGAGTCCAATGACTGTACTGAAAAATATAAAAAATGCAAAAATTTAAATCTAATAATTATTTTTTTTTGCAAAAGATATAGCAATAAATTTTTCGATATGC
>NJDD01006497.1:34376-53725 GCA_002245505.1 Calephelis nemesis | reverse complement strand
TTTGTGACTTACTCCTGCTGCTAATAGGTACCTGCCTGTATCTTCAAGCAGTCTTTTGAGTTTTCAACAAAGAGTATCGAGAGCCTAGAGTTACGATGACTTCAGATCTGCGTAGTTTCCTTTGCATTCACTACTCTTTTTATACGTTGGTGTTGGTCTGAGCCTGAATAGACTGTCTGCTCTCTACTTGGCAGCCTAAATGGGTCATACATACTAATCCCTTAGCAGAAGAATGCTGTGCAGCAACTTGCCCGTATAGGGATCCAAAGCCTTAATTATTCCTGCTGCCATAATGACTGTCCCAATCTGGAGACTGTAGGCGGTAAACTTGAACAATAGGCCTAACGTCTATGGCCTGTATCAGCTATTAGGAAAGCCGCGTGCTTGTTCGCGATCGTGCTTGTTATCACATAAAAAAACAATAACATGATGATTTTTATAAAAGAAAATACAAAAAATGTGCCCATTATCTATATAAAAGAAAGTCATGTTAGTTACACTGTTTGTAACTCAGGAACGGGCAAACAGATTTCGGTGAAAATTTATGGCGAAGTAGTTTAGAACCAAGAGACGGATATAACATAATAACAAACTGAACGAGTGGAACGAATATTGCCGGAACAGCTAGTAATTTGATGAAAGTTTAATATTAGTACTAATATTACTATATTGTAATTTCTACTTTACACTGTCAGCACTTGGTAAAATTCTATGTATACACCTTTCTAAACAACACTTGTACATTTCCACAAATGTCGCACTTAACTTTTTATTAATTTATCTCAGAAATCTTGTACCGTATGTAATCGAAATTTTTTAGTCGCCTTATCGTAGTCCTACTTGTAAATACACGGCTTGGAAAACTTTCAGCATATACCAAATCATAGTTTTGGCTGTATAATATGGTTTCTTGGCTAATATTATGTCAAAAGGTAGAAAAAAAACTTAAGTAGGTACCTCATATAATCTTTCTCCCAAAGCTACCAAATCTTCAATATGTCCTTGTATGTATTCCTTTGTCATTTTATTGATAGCAATATCTTGGCATTCCATGTTCAAAATACCAGCTCTGTATATTACTATATTTTGCAAGGGAGACTCGTAAAATGTAGGCACAGATTCAATTTTCTGTAATGTTGCCTCTCCATCAATTAGCTGACCGAAAGCGACATAATTACAAGCCATCCAAGGTGCTGGTTGTAGCAGTACAAAAAATTGGGTGGAGCAATCGACGTTTCTGAAATGGATTATTTGGATGAGGAGAGAAGACTCATTTGGTAATGGTAAGAAATAATTAATGGTAATCAGATCAATCGGATACTATCCGAGGGTGGTGTCAAGAGTCTCCGAAACCGGCGTGTTTGTATGAAAAGTGTAATGAATGTGAAGGAAGCAAAACAGGTTTGTCAGGATCGTGAGGTCTGGCACTCGATACTCTCTGCCTACCCCGTAAGGGACTTGGCGTGAAGATATGTATGTATGTTTGTAAGAAATAGCCACACGTTTTTCTATGTGATAAGCACAACAAGCACACGGCTCTCCTGATGGCAAGAGATCCTTGAGACCGAGTTGTTAGACTAATTGTGCAAGTCTATCGGCTGGTCTACCTTCCGGAGTGGACCGCAACACGACATTGTAAAGCGGCAGGAATAGTAATAGCATGGGCCCTGTAGTACCGGGCGACGAATAGAGCTACGGTATCCTCTGCCTGTCGTAAGAGGCGACTAAAAGAGGATTGGGGCTGTGAGTCAACTGATCGGGGTGTCAGTTGGCTTAAAAAGCAGCCCGGGACGTGAGGCAGCATAGCATGGTGTGACCCCATGCTGCTGTCGTCAAAGTGATGGCATCAGAAGGCTTCTGAGCGGATGAGCCTACGGGCAGGTGTAAGGGTGACAGCGGTGCGTTCTCCGTAGATCCCGCAGTCACCCGACACGCACAGAGGGCGGTCACCGAGTGGTTTTAGCCGGTAGAGGTGCGGCATAACCCGTCACTTCCCCCGAAAGTTACGGGTGTCCATGAGGATTTCCACTCGTTAAAAAAAAGGAATAGTAATAGCATAAGGCGCCTGAAAACATCAAATATGTAACATTGCGTTGCCAACCTCTTTCGTCTATCTTACAATGGTTCGTTGCGCTTAGCTAACCACAACAACGCTGATAGATGGTGCTAGTTTTCTACTTTGAGGCTTTTTTTAATAGTAATAATGAGAGTGTAATTGTACATTTTCACTTAATTAAAACCCGTCAGCGGCAGGGAAAGACATAAATGTAGTACCAACCTAGGCACCATTTGCAAGACTCTCTCACCTAGTTTAATACCTGCACCAGAGGAAAATTCATCATTAAAAATTACCAGGTTGGTTCAAGGGCGATGAAGGTGTTATTTTCCTTTCATCATTTTACTCAATTACCAAAAAAAATTTTCAGGATCGAAGTAGTTTCAACTTTATGGTAATAAAATATAGAATTGCTTGTATTTGTCAAATTTTGAAAATTTCAAAAAGGAAAGCATAAAGCGCTTGCTGCATTTTTAATCTATAATATAAAAAAGAATTGCTAAATGTGTTGGTAAGCGCATAACTCTCGAACGACTCAACCGATTTGGCTTTGGCTTTTTTTGTTGTATTAGTAATTGTCAAAAGAAGGTTTTTATGGAAAGAAAAACTAGGAAAAATGTAAGGAAAAGGGGAAAAAGAATACTTTATTTTTCCCCGTACAAACTGAACAACTGAACTGACAGCTAGTATAACATAAAGATAGTATTTTTCTCATGAGAACACGTTTTGAGTAGAATTGAAAGTTGAAAGAATATTCTGTACGTTAGAAGCAACACCTGTAAAACCTTCTATACCTGTCCATGGTTCAGAGGAGGTAGATTCAATGCAAAGAACAAATTACCTTCCATCATTTGCCATACCGAGCACACCCCGTCTATCATGTGGTATGATATAATTTTCGCAATCTAAATCGACATTCTTCAGTCCATAGCCACCGCATTGGATCCAACAGTTTTTTACAATCCGGTGTACTGGGGTGCCTGAATAGCCACCTTTCTTTTGCACGCACAGACGAAGGAAATTTTCGCACGTGTAAGGCACTATGTCCGAGTATAGCTAAAATTAACAGCAAGTAAAGTTAGACAATAAATTAATTACCTATCCGTCTATGTATGTAACTTAGTTTTAAGTTTTATTTTTAGTTTTTTTTATGATAATGGAAGGCAAACAAGCAGACGGATTTCCTGATGGTAAGAAATTCACGTCGCCTAGAGACACCAAAGGTGGTAATGGTGCGCTGCCAACCTGAAGCCGGGATCTTAGGCCTCGAGCAAAAGTAAGTTTACCGGCTACCTTACCCTCCAAACCGGAACACGTCCTGACGTTATGGTGGCAGGAATAGGTAAGGCGGTGGTACCAATCCGGGTGAGTCGCTGCGAAACTCTACCACCTAGTCAAATGTCACGGTGTTAGTGACTGTAAGTCAATGCTCGCCTTTTACGAGCTTCCTGGCAGGAAGGCAGATGGTCTATTCTGCAAAGGAGCCCGGACCAACACGGGGAAAAGTTTTAAGTTTAGTGTGTTTTAAATATTTTTTTTGTGTTTGGCTCACAATAAATAGTTGTTATATTTTATGGCTCAAATCCGCCGCTGCTACCCGTTTCAGTGTCGTATACCTATTGCTTGGGTATTCAAGGATCTTCTCTTAAGATGAAGTGTCCCGTGTTGGTCCGGGCTCCTTTGCAGAATAGACCATCTGCTTTTCTTGCCAGGCAGCTCGTAAAAGGCGAGCATAGGCTTATCATCGCTAACACCGTGACATCTGACTAGGTGGTAGAGTTTCGCAGCGACTCGCCCGGATTGGTACCACCGCCTTACCTATTCCTGCCGCCATAACGTCATGACGTGTTCCGGTTCGGAGGGTAAGGTAGCCGGTAAACTTACTTTTGCTCCAGGCATAACATCCTGACCTTAGGTTGGCTACGCACCATTACCATCTTTGGTGTCTCTAGGCGGCGTGAACTTCTTACCATCAGGAAATCCGTCTGCTTGTTTGCCTTCCTATAACATAAAACAAAAAAAATCATTTAAAGCGGCTCTTTGGTAAATATAGTAAAATTTTATCTTCACGCCAAGACCATTACGAAATAGGTAGATAATATCTATTGCTAAATGTCACGATCGTTGTTGGTCTTATACTTGGTCGTAGTCAAATTATCTAAAGTTCCATTCAAGATTTTATACTGGACTTCGACTTTCGCTTCGATCTACATCAGGATCAACCAACTGCGTGATAAAAAGAAATGTTTACAGTTAGGTTGTAAGAGGTGTTTATAACTTTTTGTTTCAGGTGTTGAATAAATTCAGTATTTAAACAAAAAACCGTGTAGGTAATTTTCCCAAAAAAAAATGAGAAAGTAAAATTCGTAATCTATAATTAAACTATATAATATATAAAAATCAGTTGCTGTTCGTTAGTCTCGCTAAAACTCGGGAACGGTTTAACCGATTTCGCTCATTTTGGTATTGAATTATTTGCTAAAGTCCAGGGAAGGTTTAAAAGATAAGAAAACAGGGAAAACTGCGAGGAAACTAGGAAAAACAACATTTTACTTTTTCCCATACAAACTGAACGAGTGGAACGAAGTTCGCCGGGACAGCTAGTAATAAATAAATATCATCTTACCATAAATATTAAAGTCCCGACGTGCTCATCGGCAATCGAAATATGCATGTAAGCTATGGACCTCTGAAAATGTTCACTAAGTTAATTGTATTACCTAGAACCTAGGTAGACAAGTAAAAGTTCTGGTTTACGTAACGTTTACGGTATATACAGGGTTACTAACGGTAACCAGTAGCGGTTTTAGTAATAGCAACGCCCTGGGCGTAATTTATACATGCTGTTACATGCCCTACATGCTGTTACATGTCCTACATGCTGTTACATGCCCTACATGCTGTTACATGTCCTACATGCTGTTTAAAACCATACTAAGAGGTAAATAATATGTAGCGTGCAGGACCTGACGCCCTTTTACATCTTGGCGTCCTGGGCGGTTGCCCAACCGCGCCATACCCAAACGCCGTCCCTGCACATAACCTTTCTAGGGCGGCTTCAGTATATCAAAAGCAACAACTTTTGTTCTACAACTTTTATAAAATAGCGAAAAAAGTTTGGTTCTCTATACAAAAAGTTCATTGTTCTCTGATAAAATGTATCTATGGAGAACCAAATTCTTTCTTCGTGATGTTCTAAAAGTTTTAGAACAAAAGTTGTTGCTTTTGCTGTACTAAAGCTGCCCTAGAAAAGTTATGCGTTAGTTACCAGTAACCATGTATATACTTTTGCGGTAATCTTGTTGCTATTTTACCTCCAACGCAAACAAAGAGGTGCTATACGTCAAGTTTCAGTGTATGCCTGTCTGTCTCTGGCATCATAACTCCGAAGTGAATGAATTGGTTTCGATACGGATTATTTTATTTATAAGCTGATGTGCTCAAAATTGTTCTCTGTTACCTCAATAATTATAAATAGGTTTTATCTAGGATTATTGAAATTTCAATTTTTTTTTAAATATTTAAACGTTGCGAGACTTACTAGACTAGACAACAAATAAAGCATAATAATAGCATATAATAGCATTTAATGTACCAACCTACCTAATTAAAAAAAAACTATAAGTAAGATATTATTATATCTCAGATTTTAGTGTCAAGTAAAAACCTGTAGATGATAAAGCAATGATAAAACAATGCAGTGCTAACCTTGTACATACGTCTTTATAATTTGTGGTGCTAACACCAAAGAGTATAATATAAATACTACGTAATAAGAGGCGGGATTTCCATAGATACATAGCAAACCCGAATTTTGTATGAAGTTTAGCTTAAAGTTACATATGTCACTTGACATAACATGGTGAAAAGGTATAACCCGTATAATTTGAAAGTAAGTCTAAAGGCATTCAGATATAAGGCAACTAGTGTCATATGAATTAGACGAATAAAAAACATAGCAAACTTATTTTTTTATATGAATGTTGCGCCAAACTGGCTAACACTCTAGAATTCGGTCAGTTTTGGTCGTTTATCGCCCTTTCAGATGAAAAAAAAACTCCCTTCGCACTTGAGAATCTGACGGGTTATAATCTTACGTCAGACCAAGGAGTTGAAGTGCTTCAAATGCCTTTCTAGTTTAGAAGTTAGTGTAGGTGCCTTACGCCTCAGAAGCCCGGGTTCAATTTCCGATAGGAGAAATCGTTTATGCGATAATTGCATTTATATTGCGTTTCATTGCATCACATTTATACGAAGGGACCAATTATGTTAATTCTCTATGTTGTATTGGTTATTGTCAGAAAAAGGATCATATTATAAAGAGAATCACTGGGAAAATGGCAGGGAAAGAGGGAAAAATAGCACTTTAACTTTGATACAAACTGTTCAGCGATACGAAGATCTTCGGGTCGGCTAGTATTACTATATAATTTAGGTTTCTTAAACAACATTTAAGCACTTGTAGTGTAGACTAACACTTATAACTCAAGATTAATAATATTAATATATTCTTTGTTTACTCTAATTATTCAGAAATAATTAACAATTATTGAACTATTTTCATGCCCGTATCCCGTAGAAGTATCCCGGAAGAGTAATGTAGAGGTGCAACAAGCGCACCCACAGCTAGCCCAAGGAATTAAGCCAACAACTTTGTGGCAAACCTATCGCCAACCTGACACTTATTCAACCCCGACCAACGTAGTTTTTATAACATTTAAAAAGCCCGAGACCACATAAATCTGAAAAAATCCATCATCGGAGCACTAGAGAATAGGGGCGAACTCTTTCCCGAGGTTTATTTTGAAAGCATCTTCACGCCCATATCTCCGAAGAGGTAGGCAGAGGCACAACCAGGGCCCACTAATAGCCGAAGACACTAAGTCGCACAATGTGATAGGTGGCAAGCCTATCGCCAATCAGGCACATATCCAATCCCGAGCAACATTTTTTTTATTAGAAAATTGGAAAAACCAAATTTTTTTTGTTGCCCGACCCGGGATTCGAACCCGGGACCTCATGCATTCAATTCCAACAACTGAACCGCTAGACCACAGAAACCATAGAGGTTTATTTTTATTCTTACTTAAATTAATAAATTCAAATCAGCTAACCCCTGAAGATCGTATGAAACGAGCGAAGTTGTTTACACCCTCTTGATAATAATCTAAGTCGATGTGATAATTGTACTTCGCTTCTATTACTTCTCGGAGCTCCTTTTCACCGCCGAGAAACTTATCATCCATGACCACAGCCACTGAGCTTTCCAACCGATACGCCAAGTCTCCATAGCGTATCTTTAGATCGTTTAAAACGTTCGGCCATTCTACAGTTGTTACACCTGTGGTAATAAAAAAAATGGTATTAATATCCTAATCATACTTCATACTAATATTATAAAGAGGAAAGCTTTGTTTGTTTGGTTGTAATGAATAGGCTCAAAAACTACGGGACCGATTTTAAAAATTCTTTCACCATTCGAAAGCTACATTATCCACGAGTGACATAGGCTTTGTTTCATCCAAATCGGTATAGTAGAAGCCAAGTTACACAGGCGAAGCTGCGTGAAACTGCTAGTAACTACTAAAAAAGTCAAGCACTTTAGAACTGTAAAAATCATCAACTCTAATGTCATTATCAAGTCGAGATTTGACATTTGCTTTTTCCCAAATTCCGACATGGTCTCATAATATTTTTTTTATGTTTCGATGACTGGTTTTTGGGTTATCATTTATACAAGGTAACTTTGAAAAGACTGGTCAAATTTTAATACAGGGGGACTATAAGCTTAAGGCCCCATACTTAGTCAGCCAGAAGAGCCAATTACCGCACTCCCCCGTTCCATGATTACTATGAAATATTGCGCTCTAAAGTAAACGTCTTAAGCGACAAATCACTATTTTTGACACTGTAAAAGTAATTTGAAAAAAAGTATAAAAACTGAAACACTTATCTTTTAGGTATACCTAGTACTTATCTATGTTTACGTTAAATCTGGTGTCGATATTTTCATATTTGAAGTAGACATTTGCGTTTTGCTTTCAAAAAAGGGTTAACTTTTTGATTTTTTTCTATCGAGCAAAATGAAATGAATCGTGTTTTGGAAACACTAGTCTTATAAAGCATATTCATGTTAATCTTGTGTATTTTTTTCACCAAGATCCATGATTGCTTTGTATGAAAAAAACAGTAAACTGCTGACGTATTTTAGCGTATATGGCCGTATTTATTTAACACTTTATGTAAGACTTATGGCTTCACATTTTACAGAATTATCAGGACTTTACAACTAAAGACAAAAAATCTACTTCATTTTAATTTAATTTAGTTGTTAGTTACTAACTGATAATAA
This sequence comes from Calephelis nemesis, assembly GCA_002245505.1. NCBI lineage: Eukaryota > Metazoa > Arthropoda > Insecta > Lepidoptera > Riodinidae > Calephelis > Calephelis nemesis. The sequence goes on along the minus strand of NJDD01006497.1, from coordinate 45,317 downwards.
ATAAACATTGTTTCAAACAAACCGCAGCATAGGGAATGTTTTATTGGTAGTGTTGGTTATTTTTGATCCTATTTAATATTATAAATGCGAAAGTTTGTAGGTATGTTTGTTTGTTTGTGACTCCTTCACACAAACACTGCTGAACCGTTTTTAATGAAATTTGGCGCACACAGAGAGGATAACTTAGATTAATACGTCATAGGATAGTTTTTATCCCGAAGCAATGTTCCTGTGGGACCACATGGACAACGCCGCTGGCAACAGCTAGTTCGTGTATAAAAATACTTGCCTCGTATATCAGGGGCATCAAACTGCTTGCTGCGATATTTATGTAAGCCTTTCACAAGATTCGTGCAGTAGATAAATTCTTTTGTGACCATATCCCCAACTATGCCAAAATGTGTCCGCTCATACTGAATTTTTTTCTTTGGCGTGGGATACAGGGGATTCTTCACAGAATTATGTGCATGTTTAATTTTATTTGCGAGCAACGGTTTTATGACTCTTTCCCATGGATGAGGATTTGATTTTTTTCTATCTGAAATATTTTGTAGAGCATGAAAAGCCATTTTATTATGTACCTGTAACTGTTTTGGTAACTGTCATGTTTTATGTCATTTTATTTTTTCAGTAATGCTTATGATACTACTATCTATGCCACATCTGTGCTACTATGGTCTTCAAATGGGTCTTCGGCACCTAAAAAGTACTACTTTAGATCGCAATTATAAAGACTCAACCTAACCGCCTCATTGGTCGAGTGGCTATCGTACCTACACGCCTAACTACAATGACTAACTGCGAGGCTTGGGTTCGATTCCCGACGTTGGCAGGCATTTATGTGATGAGCATTTAGATTCTGCGTTTCCGGGTCGTGTTTATAAATTTATTCTGGTATCTGTCTAAGTATATCTATGTATTAGTATCGTTGACTAACACCTATATAACACAAGTATATAATTTGCTTGCTTTGGGGTTCGTAAGTTAGGAGCATTTATTTATTTATTAATTATAAAAAAGGAGAAAATACTGCTGCTCTCAACGTTTAAGCATCTTTGAGTACCTATAAAGTTGGTTTAATACTACAAGTTGATCATGGACCTCTAATACAAACTAAGTACATGATTAATGTACAATACATGACTATTAATTCTGATATAAACTAGATCGAGTCTTTGACTGTTGGTTTCATTACAAAACTTAGTTTAATACCCAAAGAGACAGAGCTCTATAAAAATAAACCGTAGGTACTGACATACACCGACATCCAAGTGGATCGCATTTCTTTTCTTAGGGCCTTTTCATACTGAGGGATAATTATTGTGACTGACTTAACAAATAATTTAAAAAAGTTAAAAATGGAACCCTAGCCGCTATTTTGTACAGTCCAAAACACAAAATCGCGCTTTCCCAATGCTAATGATGTTTAAGAAATTGGAAAATAAAAAGTTTAATCGGACCATCGACCATACGACTTTTACATAAATATTATTTTACGACGACATACGATTGACTTAAATATTTTTGTAACGTAGGCTATATATATTGTCTTTGGTATTATTAATACACATATTCCGAAAATAAATTATTTTAATTTCATTTCAATTGTATTGTTTGTTATCAATATTGTGGGGGCTTATCATAAATAAGAAATGTTATTTAGCTTATAAATAGAATTTTAATTATCTATATTCTATGTAAAAGCTCAGGCCAGTTCAGTCCTTTGATCCATGAGTTTTTTTTGGCGCCATCGAGAGAAAAGATCGTCGCAGTTTTTCAATAATTATTGAATTAAGTGTTTATAATATATTGAGAGAAATTAGTCAATTTTGGTGGCGTTTTGTACAATTTTGTTTAGTGAAAGTGCACAAATGAAGTAATCATGAAGAAATTAGCGTATCGTGTATTTATTCGTTGTCGCCAAATCTCCCAATGTGAGCTTGTGTAAAGTGACCACCGCTTTACTCAAGACCCTGATGTGACTTTGTAAATAGTGACTAATGACTATAAGAATTAATTAGGTAATACTGAAGACAGGCAGTATGGCAGCATGGCCTAAATTTCTTAGCCCGCCTCAGAAAGGGGTAAATTAACTTAAACAAAAGAAAAGTCCAAGAGTGTCAATGTCAAATGACATCACAATCAGTGCTGCCAAAATGTAACGTTTGTTACATTTTGTGTTACTTTTGACTTTTTCTCCTTTGATCTCCATATAACGCGACTCAAGATGTTACATTAATGTGTTATAGTATTTAATAGTGCAATATCAATTTAAAAAAAATAAAAATTGTACAATAAACCAAAAATAATTTTGCATAGCTAGGCAAACTTAAGAAGGATTTTATTTATCATGTTGGTTCACTGATTTTTGTGACCGTAAACACACAACTTATGTATCCAGTACCAACACACTGAAGACTTACTAAAGACTGAAAATTCCAAACTAATTGAAAAGTTTTTAATAATAGATGAGCAAGAAAATATATGCGGATTTCTGTACGTAAACCCTTTAGGACCTAAAGAACTCCTAAAGTTTAGGTATTCAATCAATCAATTATGCAAGTCGGTAAATAAGTATAAGCTCTCATACTAATAACGTATTGTGCCGAGCTCATGGACGACTGCTTTAGCACAGTATAAATATGAAACAGTATGGAAATAACTTATAAACGCTCGAAACATGCAGGTGTTTTTATCACCCATGCTTACTTTACATATTTAGTTGTGTTTATAGTGGCCTACAGCAATAATATGCTTGTTCTCCAACATTGTGTAGTACGTAATTAACTACCATCTCTTATGTTACCTAGAAAAGATCCAGAGGTTTTGTCACCCCGACGAATGCAAGTAGTCTATGCATGGAAAGGCTTTGATTCGTAATTTGAACTTGACGAAGGCCTTTGATTGCCCCTTGGAACACAAGGGGGTTCTATCAAAAACTTTATTCCGTTATACTTACCGTAAAATTGTGCAAACTCAAAATATTCTAATCCAATGTATTAGATTCAGGCATCGGCTAGCCCAAAATCCAAAAAGTTGTAAAAATCGCAAGGTCAGTAATAAATAAGGAATTTAAAAAAAATACGAATCTTCTTTTCAGTAAATATTTTGAACGCAACAAATGTTATACAAGTCTATGGTACCACACTCATCAAGATTTTTTTGTAAAGATTTTATTTGAATTTCATATGGGGGAAATTTTGTTCCGGTTAATCGTAACGGGATTCCGTTACAAAAATTCCCAAAGTGTGTGGTGGGTCTAAATCAAACCGAAGGACATTTTATTCAAAACATCATCCACTTACATGCTATGAGTCACTTGAATCACAACTTCACAAGGCCAGTAAAGCTAGATAGTATTTAAATCCTTTTCTAGCAATTCAACAATGCATGAATTCGGCTATATGGATCTGTTCTCATCTCATCTCCATCGTCAATGACGGAGAACTTGCCAATTGAGCCCATGACGTTCCGCAGGGAGAAGGAATATTTATTCATTCAATTGTTTCTTAAGGGAGAAATAAATTTATTCTTATACTCAATGTTCTTTAAGTGAATAGGCATATTATGAGGATAGCTTTCTGAGAACGATTTGGTTCTAGTAAGTTTAGCCTTTGGACATAGTGTCAGAGCGCGTAATATCACCATATTAATGCATGATGCTTCTCTACGATTCTAAAGACATTTCTTAGCTTGTACAAGACAATAACTTTATGGAACCAGTTATCAGCGGCGGTATTTCAAAGCTGATACAAATTAGGATGGTCAAACAAAGAGGCTACATATTTATTTCTGAAAGGTTGGAAGACGTTGACAATAGCTGTTCCTGGTGTTGCAGATGTCTGTAGACGGTGGTGATCACTTATCAGCAGGTAGCCCATTTGCCCGTTTGCTAAAGCTTCATCTATTATAATGAACCAACAGTTACCTTAACCAATAGGATACTTTTCCTGCATTACTATTGTGTTATACGTAAAATAATTTTTATGTAATCTTTCTCGTGAAAGTGATACTTCTAATGATGTACTGTGTTAGTGACAGTGTTAGTGACTGATAATCAACTGTCACTAACACTGGCAGCACTGAATACGTCATAGTCCTACTCAAAGTGACAGTTGACACACATGTGACACATATGACAGTAAAAATAAAATGAATATATTTTAAAAATAACAAATGTTTTTATTTTACAGTTTCGGCACCAATTCGGCACTTTTAAAATAATTTAAAAGCATTCGAGAAATGTATGGGGATAATTTATAAGTGGCTAAGGCATTTAAATTTAACTGAAGAAATCTTTATGTAAAACCATATGAATAAAATGGATAAGTCCCAGCAATTTGCAATGCTTTCATCAGACCTGTGTAATAATATATATGTAAAAGAATACAATAGAGGAAAAATAAATTCCTTGATAGATGAACTTAATGCAATGCCTTATAAATCGGAGTTATTCGTTTCAAAACAGGTTGGTATGTTCTTTAATTTTTCAATAGTATGTTAACAGTTGTGCTGTGCCTTAAGCATTTGGATGATAATAGGCACGGTTTTCTCATAAAAAAATATTAAAATAAACAGTTTAGTTCACTGTATCCTATGGTTAGTCATAAACATAATTAGATTTTATTATTTATAAAGATTACCTGTCTCCCAATGTGATAAGTACTACATTATTCATGACTCATATGTCATAACTTTGCCACTTAAAATAGGCAGGATTATATTAAATACGATTTTACTATTAACGTTAATAACCTGTGTTAAATTGGTGTGTTTTGTCCCTATTGCAAATAACTCCAAAATAGTTTTTTCATTTATTTTTAAAGGTGCTAGTTTTCACGATGAGTCACACAAATTGAATACTCCTGAAGTAAGCAAATTGTACACTCGTGCTATGGGCATTTTTCAACAATCTAATACATAGAAATAATAAAGTACATACTACAATTTGCGGTATAAGAACCAGATGAACGTATCTACATTTTGTAAATTTTACAGGAGAGCAAAAATACTGCAGGAATTCGTCACCTCAAACTTTACTAGCTCATTAACAAAGATAGCATACAGTTGGCTATAAAAAAAAATATTGATATGTTGTCCTACTATTGGAGCAATAAACAATAAACATTTTTTTTGCTTATAATGCTTGCAAAGATACTATAATTATTTTTTTGAAGATACGCTCATCTGGTTCTTATACCGCGAATTAATTTAATAAAAACCCGAAAATGCTAAAATATATGTCAGTATAAATTTAATCAACACTCATGACTCGGACCTGGGCATGCAGACATCTAAATATTAATTTCAGAAATGTCTGCTCCTGTCAGAAATCAAACTCAAGCCTCGCGGTTGAGAAAGAAGTGTATACTACCCCATCAACCAAATTATATTACTCAGAAAAGTCTTAATTTCAATTTAATTTGATTTTCAGGATGCCACTCCGCTTGTCACAGCTTTATGCATTAATATTAAATCTGAAGAAGAGTTCCTGGCAGCAAAAACATCACATCTTATAAACAGTGTTGTCACTAAGCAGAACATACAGTTTACCAGTGATTTCCTTCAATCTGTGATAGGATGGCACATAGAGTGTATGAAGAAATGTTCAAATATCATTCTTCCTGATATTTTGCACAATATGCAATGTGTACTACATTGCAGTCCTCATTCTGGAAGCCAGGTTTTCATTGCTTCTCTTTGTTGTAAATGTCAAGTTATTTGCTTAACTTTAGCCCAAGTCTAGTTGATCTAGGTACCAACTAGTATGAAATTACAATTGAAAAAAGGTTTAAAAATTGGTTAACCTTATCTTCTCATTAAATTTTATGTCCAGTATGAGTAAAATTTGTTCTAGGTGGTGGATTAATGACCAGCCTCTATAAAAATCAAACACTCAATATTTCTGTGTTTGATTAATACTTACTGAACAATGGTTTATCCAACATAGATATTGGAGAAATCAAATTATGTAAAGTAAAAGCCATTAAAGAATAATAAGAAGAACATTATTGCATGCTAAGTCTGACACGTAGGTAAGTTTACGGGCTACCCTACCCTCCAAACTGGATTATGACAATAAGAAACATTGGTGTTATGGCTTCATAAAGCAGAAAGCAATAAAAATAAAACAAGGCAATATACAGCTTATTAATTAATTAAATGCTTAATATTTTTATGCTGTAAGATAACTATTTTTTTAATTTTAGTTTATTAATGAACTGTTGAGTAGACAAGGACTGCTCACTAGTATTATTGATGTAGACAAAAGTCATGGTTTAAGTACACAAAATCCACTACAGATTTGTCTCATGAGTTTGAAGTGTATTATATGTTTACTAACTATCGATGAAACTAAGGCTCCTGAACAAGTTGTCATTACCCCTGATATAAAAGAAATCTTAACAGAAACTGTGATAAAATATTTAATGAAAGGTTATACAAAAGGACAAGATGAGTTCATATACTGTAAAGTAAGTATCTTTTGGTTTATTCACTTCAACTTCAAATGATTTCCTTACAATACTATCATAATAATGTAAAAACTGTGTCAGCTGGCTCATCAGATCCATGAACTTGTAGACTTTACTATGCTATTAAAAATACATTTTTTTATCATGTCAGTGTCGTGGCTTAACATTATTTGATTAATAGAGAGACAAAGATAGTTAATAATTGATATCACTGAAACCCAGTTTCAAAACAATTTTTATTTGAGATTTCACACTTCAAAATAGCAGTTTGAGTTCAGTTTAGACTTCTTAACCAAATTCACACTAAACGGCTGTTGTTGAACTCTTTCAAATCGTAATCAACCTTGACCTAAGGCACCCTTGATTGCTGAAATAGAAAAGCAATAGAGAATTTATACAATATGTTTAAAATGAATTATTATTTAACTAACATTATTCTCAAAATTATTTCAGGATTTGTGGAGTACCTATGAGTAAACTGCTCAATTTGGGATTAAGTTAGTTTGTGTTATTGGCCCAAAAATATTAATTATTTATTTACTTGTTGTAGGTTGTAATAGCAGCACTACGAGTACTTGCTCATATTTATTTCAATGACCAGAATGTCAGCATTCCTTTACCAGAAGTTATTGGGATATGTAGGTATTTTATTCTGTATGGGTTGGTCAGTCAAAGTAACAAACCTGAGAAAATAATGCCTGCTCAACAAAGTGTAGCAGCTACTCCATTTAAGCCTGTGCAAAGAGGAGGAAAGGTAAGAATTTCTCGAAGTATTGTATATCTTGTTTTAAATGTGCAATGATTAAAGAAATTGTAATAGAGGTTATGAGTTCTTTAACAACATTGATAGATTTTGGTAGGGTAAATATAGAGGTTATGAGTTCTTTAACAACATTGATAGATTTTGGTAGGGTAAATGTATTAGGTTTCCATCACCAACAGACCATGTGGGACCAACATGATTCTGATTATGTGGCATTTAGTAAAACTATTGATAAATAACATTATTCTATTCTCTTTTGTCTGGTACTTTTTTTTGTCAATTTATTAATTTACTTATCTTTAAAGCACCGTTATACCACATTAGATTTCTTTATTTTTCTCCATCCAAGTTTTAAATACTGAATTTAAATGTTAGGATTATAAAGACTTTGTTATTGAGAAGAAGAAGATTATTTTGATTATTTATTTAAACAAATTTGTTATGGTTTTCTAAATAAACAAAGTTCTATTTGTAGAAACAAAAAATAAGAAAACAAAGAAATAATGCTATCGAAAGTTTGAAAAAGGAAATACCAGTATCTGACCATAGTTTGATGAAGGATGTTGATAATTTTGAAAACAATGCAGCCTACAAACCAGCTAGTAATTACTTAGAGCCTCCGAAGACCAAAACTTGTTGGGCCCTCACCAGCGACTCTGATATGTCAGACATGGACAGCTCTAGAGAGGCTAAACTTATTGCATTAAAATCTAGAGTACGTCAGAGTGCTGCCAACTTATTTCTAGTTCTGTTTAAGGTGATTCTAAACCCATGACTAAAGAGACAAATTATTGTTATTATTACTTAGCACTTACTATTATTATTTTCGCAACATTAAGATCCGAGATAGAGTGGGATTGAAAGAAAGTAGATGAATGTAGGTACCCGGGGAAACCTAGGTTTACATTCGCCAATCTAATTGCTATTTTATCTGAAGATGGTGTCAAGAATCTCCGGAACCAGTGTGTTTGTATGAAAAGACTAATAAATGTGGAGGCGGCAAGTTTGTTTGGTAGTATTTGGCACTCAATACTCTGCTTACTCCGTAAGGGATTTTTTGAGTAGATAGCTTGACATGTATGAATGTATTTAGAGGTTTTATATTTTGACAAAACTAACTGTTAAATTCCAGGTGAAAGAGAAAAGAGAGATCTTTGGCTACTGGTGGGCTCTGTTACCAGATTCTCCTGATGTAAATAATTGGCTAGCAGATTCTAATTCGAAGAAGACATTAGCTTACTGTGCCGTCACAGATCCTATAGCCAGTAGTCGAGCCACTGCTCTCAGTGTTATACTTGCTCTACTTTCCGGTTCTAAAATGTATTTGTCGCAGGCAGAGACCAGGTAATTAAAGTATTTATTTCTAAATCACTATTGTAAATAAACGCCATATTTGTCATATAAGAAGATTAAGAAAATATGAACATATATATCTTAGGTATAAAATTCCCATGTCACAATGCTAGTTACCGTATTCCTCTGAAACGGCTTGACCGATTCTCATAAAATTTTGTGAGCATATGTAGTAAGTCTCAGAATCGGCTAACATCTATATTTTATAACCCTAATTGATGAGCGTGAATCACAGCAACAAAAAATTAGCTGGATCAGCTAGTAGTAGGTACTATACAAAAGGCGAGCTTATCTTTGGTTTAACTTATTTTACGACTTAATTAAGATAAAAAAAATATATAGACTGTGTACAAAGACAAGAGATCATGAAAGACAATAATTTTGAGTACTGTATTATACTGTAGTTTTAGTACTTGTTAGTAGAGATTGTCTAAGCTAAATTGAAGCATCCCACTACTTAATTAGTTTATATTGATGTGTTGGTTGAAACTTTTGAGGGACGTCTTTTTAACTTAGACGATTTTATATTGTAGTTAAGTAGCATTTATAAAGGAATATATTTAGAAGAATTTGTGATTACGATACTACAAATTCTTTTTTGTATCATATTGGAAGGCAAACCAGCAGACTCATTTCGTGATAGTAAGAAATTCACGATCAGATCAATCGGATATTATCCGAGGGTGGTGTCAAGAGTCTCCGAAACCGGCGAGTCAGGATCGTGAGGTCTGTCACTCGATACTCTGCCTACCCCGTAAGGGACTTGGCGTGAAGATATGTATGTATGTATATAAGAAATTCACGACGCCTAGAGACACCAAAGGTAATAGTATGTTTTGCCAACCGGATGCTGGGATCTTAGGCCTCAACGGCAAGCACTGACATTATGGCGGCAGGAATACGTAAGACGGTGATACCGATGCGGGCGAGTCGCTGCGAAACTCCCTAGTCAGATGTCACGGTGTAAGTGTCGATAAGTCCATGTTCGCCTTTTACGAGCTGCCTGGCAGAATGGCAGATGTTCTATTCTGCAAAGGAGCTTCGACCAACACGGGGAGAAATCTTTCGTCCTATATTTGACTAATTTCTTTACCTTAAAACGTCTTCTTAATTCCAGTAAGAAACTGACTTCATCGTTCATACCGTTCTCTGTATCACTTGGTTACGTTATCACGTGTATGCATAGAATTCTTGTTGGTATTTTAGACAGCGAGCGAAGTCACGCTGTTATATTGGTCGCATTAAAGTGCTGTGCGGCTTTGGTCCAAGCTACGCCCTATCATAAAATGCAAGAGGGTTTGGTTACTGAGATAGTCAGGTCTACGAGGAAATTTTTAGTTCACAGAGGTAAGATTTTTTTGTATTGCTCTTGTATATAGGCGAAACAACCCGAAAAAGTAACCGAATCCTGTGATGCTGGCATTTAAGTTCATCACACTGTATATCACTATAGACGACCAAAATTAACGAAATAGTCAAAACGTAGAAAAATGGAAATAACTATGAAAATGTACATATGCATAAAAATATTTAGTTTTATCGCATATGTACATTATTGTATTAAAATAAAATAGCTTAGGCAACTTAAAATACTGTCGTTTTTTCTGCTAGATATTCCGATGGGGAAGGGGGAAAAGACAAAATGAAAACTACTATAATTCAGGAACGCGCAGTTCATTTTTATTTATCTTGTTTTGTTTGATGTATATACTATTAAACTAATCGTTTCCGGGTCAGCTTTATGTCTGTTATTTATAAATTGCAAAACTTTTGACATTGAAATATTTTCGGGACAATCTTAAAAGTTTGCCCTATCAAACAAAAAAAAACTAATGAAATTTGACTGCTCGTTTATGAAGTGTAGGCAAGTTTTCATTTTCTCTTTTCCTTCTCCCACGGAAACCCCTAAGTAACGAGATAAAAAGTAGCCTTTCCCTTCCTCGAAACATAGAGTACCTGCTACCTAAATTTCGTCATGTTTTTTTTATGAAAATGGAAGGCAAACAAGCAGACGGATTTCCTGATGGTAAGAATTTCCGACGATAAGAAGTATAGAATCTATCGCCTAGAGACACCAAAGGTGGTAATGGTGCGTTGCCAACCTGAGGCCGGGGGATGTTAGGCCTCGAGCAAAAGCAAGTTTACCGGCTACCTTACCCTCCAAACCGGAACACGTCACGATGTTATGGTGGCAGGAATAGGTAAGGCGGTGGTACCAATCCGGGTGAGTCGCTGCGAAAGTCTACCACCTAGTCAAATGTCACGGTGTTAGTGACGGTAAGCCTATGCTCCCGGGACTTTTACGAGTTGCCTGGAAGGAGGCAGATGGTCTATTCTGCAAAGGAGCCCGGA
>NJDD01006497.1:19145-34340 GCA_002245505.1 Calephelis nemesis | reverse complement strand
TAATAGTTTCCACATGAATCACTATTTTTACGGGCTTCAACTTATAGTTTCTAAATATCTTTATTGTTCATTCGTTTATATTTGTATTATAAATTACGTATACTTAGTTATATGTGTTGGAGCCAAACCCGGAAATGGTCATTTGAATTCAATAGACTCGAATATATAATCATTTGTTCTTCGTTAATCGTGCAATGTTGGTAGAACTTGAAATGCATTAATTAATTGGAATGGTTATTTGTTTTTTTTTTGCCTTAACCCGGAGATCGTTTACACATGCTTTACCATGTAAAATGAAAAATAAATAATAATACTGAAAACGTTATTTTTTAGATGTCACATTACAAGTAGGAGCTTTAATAACGATGGGCTGTGTTCTATCAATAGACCCAAAAGTAGACGAATTACTCATAGCTATGAGAAAGGATATAGTCGCAAACAAAATAAATACGGAAACAAAGACTGAAAAAAATACGGATGATTTCGATGGCTTTGAGGAAGGATACTCGGATGATGAAATGTTTGGCGAAAGTGAATCTCAAGCAGATACATCACCCGATGATGATATGTACAATTTTAAGAGCTGGATCTTAGATATATGTTTTATTAATATGGGATGGTTATTTAAAAGGAAGGAGAGAATCGTAAGTTTAATATTTTTTTATTATTTTGAGAAAGCAAAAAATAGACGAATCTACTGGTATGGAGATATAGCGGTTCATGCGCTTCGTCTTTGTAAGTGGTATATATGCTGTATTATATAAGTTCTTATAAGCTCATACTGGTGAAATTATCTCTTTTTTTTGTGATATCATCTTCACTTTTTGTTTAAAGTCCTAGTACGTCATTACACCCATTTTCCTATTATCTGACTTATGTAGTTCTTCCCAAGCCCTTCTGTAGCTTTTCTTCCACCTAACCTGCAATGATGTTTTTTCAAATACATATCATGTTCTCGTAGTAACAAGTGGTCTTTTCTAACTCCACTATTTTTATAGTTGCCATGGTTCTTACTGCATTATCCTTTCAAGCACATTTTTATTAAGGCACAGTACCTCAGAATCAGAATCAGAATAATCTTTATTCACATGAACCATACAAGTGGTATTTGTGCGCGTCGACATTTTTTAAACTACCACCGGATCGGAATCGCGGCCTCACACTGAAACTCCTGTTGTTGGCCCACGACTTCTTCAGCGTATATCAGTTACGATTTTCATACAAATTTTTATCCTCTATTATAGCCCATTAGAGGTTGATGTTTTATTAAAAATAGCCTATGTTCGAACTTGGATCGTTAGTTATATGCGTATCAAGTTTTATCAAAATCGCTTTAGCGCTTTAGTCAAGAAAGAGCAACAGAGAGAGAGACAGACATTTGCGTTTATAATATTAGTATGGATAATATACAAATAACTTCTGCAGTCTAGTTGTCCGGTGTTGGGCTGTCTTGAAGAGGTTCCGGTTTTTGGGTCGAGCAACAAAAAGCGTGTTGTTTTTTATTTTTTTTAATATAAGTAAGTTTTATAGAAATGTACCCTGAATTGCGTAAGTGCACAATTGGCAATAGTTTTGCCGCTTATCACACTGTGGGACAGTGTCTTTGGCCAGTCCTTTTTGCCCGGATTTTAAATCTGCCTTCTTCAGGGATTTAAGCATAAAGATACTTTTTACAAAAAAGGAAAAATTATAAATAACAGTGATTAAAATGTTACAGAAACCTGCCGCTATACCAGTAGTGTTAGAATCTTTGCAAGTACTATCAGCAATAGCCTTTCATCACATGTCGGAGTTGCTCAAACCCCACCTCATGTTGTTAGCAGATGTACTGGCTGAAGTACTGCAGCACGAGCACCAAGATGTTGTTCTGCAAGCTGCTAGAACTATTAGCGTAATTGGTGACGCCATACAAAAGCTTGGTATGTTTTTTATAATATTGGAAGGCAAAAAAGCAGATGGATTTCCTGATGGTAAGAAATTCACGTAATGGTGCGTTGCCAACCTGAGGCCGGAATGTTAGGCCTCCAGCAAAAATTAAGTTTACCGCCTACCTTACCCTCCGAACCGGAACACGTCAACGGCAAGCATTGGACGTTATGGCGGCAAGAACAGGTAAGGCGGTGTTACCAATTCGGGCGAGTCGCTGCGAAACTCTACCACATAGTAAAACGTCACGATGTTTGTGACGGTAAGCCTATGGTCGCCTTTTACGGGCTGTCTGGCAGGAAGGCAGATGGATGGATGGACGCAGAATACGGGCAACACGGGGATTATTATTCATTTTATATGTATATTCGATCTCTTTTTTTAGGATTTCGTACCTCAAAAAAATAAAATACGGAGTCCTTATATAATTTGCAGAATTAGCAGAATGTGATCGGGTCTTCCGTTCGTTCCGTTCCGTCCGTCCGTATTGGTTAAGCTTATGTGGGGCTTATGAGTCTTCCACTGTATAAGTACGTAGCCATAGGTTTGAAGCACTATGCTTGTCATTGTATTAGGTGGTATTCTACTTGTCCGGTTACACCCGTTTGCCAGAATTTCATTTGTCATAATTTCATCTGCTATAATGGTCAACAGCCATAATATTGTTTCTCATAATTTCACATGTCATACTCATTGTTTACTTTATTAGTCACGTGCTAGAAACTATGTTTCCCATAAAGTCAATTTCAATAATATCATTTGCTAGCATGATTGTAAGCCGTATAATCAGAAGTCATAACATCATTTACCATACAAATAACTTCTAGAAAAAACATAAATTATTAATTGTTATATGGTTTCGGTATGGTTTGTTTTGGTTAGGTTAGGTTAGAACATGAAGCCCTGTTCCGACTTGTGCAGGTGCTTTCCGGGCACGGATGCTTTGGGAAGTATCTGCACAAGATCGCGAGACGGGAGGCGACCCCCGCCTGCCACGAGTGCGGGGCGCCAGAAGATACGGCGTCCCACACGCTGGGAGAGTGCGTCGCCTTCGAGCAACAGCGGCGTACTCTCTCAGCGATCGTAGGAGAGGACCTCTCGCTGCCAAGCGTAGTCAACGCCATGCTCGGCAGTGACAGGTCCTGGCAGGCGGTGGTCTCCTTTTGCGAAGAAGTCATGACGCAAAAGGAGACCGCGGAGCGGGCCCGGTAAGGACCGGGCCGTAGCCGCGGAGCGAGATGGTGAATGAAAACGCGACCCCATCTCGCTCCTAGCCGGGCGGCAGGAAGTTCATAGTGTGGTTTTTAGTCGGTTCGAGTCCGACATAACCCGCCGTTCTCCCCCGAGAGCGGTGGGTATCCGGGGGGATTTTCCACACTATAAAAAAAAAAGGTTAGAATATGAAAGACAACGCACGAGTCAAGCGAGCGAAGCGAGCGTGCCGCGGCAGCGGCCGGTGAAGTGCCAGAAAGCAAATCGCGTTTTAGAACAAATGCGTTAGGTCAAATTTGAACAAAAGCGACTTTGATCGTATAAAAAGGTACTAGATAAATAGGTAAGATTTTAAACTTAAATCGTCGCGTATTATTAACATTTTTTAAATTATTTATATGAGTATCCCGTATAAATAATTAAAAATGTAGATAAATAGGTATTAGAACTAAAGATAACTCTAATATGTAATCATATTGTCAATTTAAATTTACTTCATGCAGATACAAATTTTTGTAAGGCATTTAATTAATCTGTTGAATAATATTATTGCAAACAATAATATGTTAATAACATAACAATACGTATGGCTAAAATCTAAATAAAATTATTTAATTTGCAAATTTTCCGCTAAAAAATGTGTATACGTATTATGGAGTAACAAAACAGACAAAATAGTGCGCTAAGAATGAATTGGACTTACCGGAAGCTAAAACTCCCAAATATATCCAGCTCCACACAATACACACCACTAAACTGTTTAATTAGCACCAACAATACACATACTACTACAAACTCAACGTACGTTTCGCTTCGTAACCGAAGCATCATCAGGAGAAATCGACTGCACTCCACGAAGGTCGAGCAGATACTCACTGTATCTTGTAGGAGAAATCGACTGCACTCCACGAAGGTCGAGCAGATACTCACTGTATCTGCTCGACCTTCGTGGAGTGCAGTCGATTTCTCCTGATGATGCTTCGGTTACGAAGCGAAACGTACGTTGAGTTTGTAGTAGTATGTGTATTGTTGGTGCTAATTAAACAGTTTAGTGGTGTGTATTGTGTGGAGCTGGATATATTTGGGAGTTTTAGCTTCCGGTAAGTCCAATTCATTCTTAGCGCACTATTTTGTCTGTTTTGTTACTCCATAATACGTATACACATTTTTTAGCGGAAAATTTGCAAATTAAATAATTTTATTTAGATTTAAGTATGGATTTCCGCAAAGTAACGCCTTCTTCTATCAATACGTATGGCACTCATATCAATATGGAAACTAATTTTAGGGCAAAAAAGAGTATGTCAGAGGTATATTATGGTTAACAAAACATTCGGGCAAATAAAAATTCGGGCAAATGAAATTCTGGCATTTGAATATAGGGCATATTATAATCTTCGGGAAAACAATAGACAACCCTACTTGTCAAATTTAAACAAAGGACCACTTTCGATGTACAAATTTTAATAAAAACTTCTTTGACGTATGCCCATTCCACTCGTGCAATATCATTGTCTATATTTTTAAGAAGTCTTTCTAGCTGGGAAAATTTTAAGATATTTGATAAATTTAATACTACTCTTACATGTTACATGGCAGATTATCTGGTAAACTCAAGGAAAGGCACTTATCGTTTGCAAAGCATATTTAACATTTTTGTTTTCTTTAGAAGATGCATATTTCTTCAGTCGGAAAATCCATCTGCTTGTTTGCCTTCTTATAATAAGTAAAATAATTCTCCCTTTTTGTAGAAAATTTAATGAGCACTTTTTAACAACTGTTTTCAAAACAACATTTATTTAAGATTTGTTCGTGTTAAGAAAATAGTGACGTCATCAACAAAGAGCCTTCGTCCAATTGAAACGCATAACTTATATTTCTCTGCGGTTTCATTGGTAGAGGGCGTTGTAAGCGTTACTGGTATCATAACGCGGGCGAGCTATAATAATATTTCACATCTTTTGTATTTCATAACAGAACAAATAGATGAGCCCCCAGCCCTTGCACACTGTATTCATATGTGGGGGAAGCTGTTGACGCCCTTGTCCTGGATTCTACAGTCTCACGAGAGTCTTCCGGTCAAGGCTGTTGTTTGCGACTGCATCGCAAATATTGGTGAAAGGACTTTCAAGGAATTGCCGGTATTTGTTTATTTAACATTATATAGATAATATTAAACAAACAAAATAAAAGCCTGGTATAATCTGGTTACTTGGAAAAAAATATTGCTATGGTAAAAAAACAAGAATATGTAGAAACTGAGCAACAAAATAAAACCCAGTTTAAATATTCTATCTGACCAAATAAATATATACAGAATCTTTTTTAACAAAAAGCTTGTATTTGTGACCAGATAATATTTTAAAAGCTATTCCCAACAGTAGACTTGACAAGTACTATTCAAAATCTATTATGTAAACTCAAACAAGATAAGATGATGTTGGAAATTTAAGGAGTTCCTTCAGTCACCTTCCTGTTCAATCATCAGATCAGCTCTATGTCATAATGATTTTGCATTGTCATCCGATTTTCACACGCATGAAAAATTACAGCTCTATCGATCACAGGAAAGTGGATCACATTTGAACACATGGTATCTTGCACAATTACAAACAATTAATTTTGTAATAACATTTAGTAGAAGAGTTTACCCCTTAAAAATATGGTTTCTATATTTTTCTTAAAAATGACCTGTATAAAAAAAATGTCATAACATGTTAAAATTATAGTTTATTTTATTTGGTGTATTTGTCGCATTTTGTTTTACTTCACCAGCAACGAGCTGAGATCTGCCCATATAGTATATATTATAATGCAATAGGATATTTTACAGACACAAAGTACTCTAGGATGTTGTAATAGTCCTGAAGGTGCAGTGACAAATCGTCCCTCACATGACTAACTCTCTTATCTCAGTTTCGACAGTTAGGAGAAACCATACTTTTTCAGTTTGGTCATTTTAAATTTCGTTTCTATTTTTACTTTACAGAAACGTCAATAACTGAAGAACCAATGTTTGTACAATTACGTGATTTAGAGAAAATCATAGATAAAGAATTCAGGAAGATATTGATAGTTCTAAGTCCTAACTCAAATTTCCGAATTAATGAGTTAGGACAGTTAGTAATGCGAGGGACATTTAATGTGGAGGCTAATATTTTATTACATTTAAGTGATACAGTTTAAGCGTCCTATAAAATATTATCAGTAAAGTTCTATCAATATCAACAACGAACAGTACAAATTATAACCGTTCGTATGCATTTCGAACGCTTACGGTATTGACCTTTTAAATTAAATCAATTTATTTATCGTACATAAATGTCAATGTATTTGTCTACTTTCGTGTGCTCGTCTGTCCATGAGTGCGTGAGTTTGTGCGTGCGTGCGTACGTTAATGCATGCGTGTGTTTAATTAAAATATAACTAAGGGATAACGATTATAAATGCTAGTCGTGTCGTTAATTCCTATCGTAGAGTAATAATAAAATGTATTATTGTCGTTTTGTCAGAGGCGCACGCAAATAACATGCTGTGCGCTGCTGGTGGGCTCGTGCAGCGACGGCGAGGGGGCGGTGCGTGCGGCCGCCGTGCGGGCGCTCGCCATGGCCGTCATGTACCGAACTCTTAGGGAGGTCAGTACCTTGACGACTTACAAATAATAATATGCTTCAAAACAGTCCAATAGTGGGAACAAGGATTTAAAAATCGAGATCCAACTAATGTCGTTTGAAATGCAAAAAAATAATTTAATAGTTGTCAATATCAAATTCACGCGGTGTTTACCTGTAAATGTTTAATACAATTAAGTAGCTTAAGTTATTATGCATGTTAAAATATATTTTATCTTTGTACTTAAACGTTGGTAAGCCATTTAAATAAAATAAAATATAAGCTAAAAAATAGATACGGGATTTATCTATTTTTGCTCTTTACGACATTATCCTACTTACTCCTTACCACAAAAAAAATTAGACGTCCGCTTAGCTAAACAAAGATGGTGATTCTGCTGTTCACAAACTAAACTTATTTTACATGCATGCTGTTTCAAATGAAACAAAAGAGATGGGACATTTTAGACTTGTCAGTCTAGTCCGGACATGTCAAATTGTAAATTGTTTTTATTCAACGTTTCCCAAGTGATAGATTAAATGTCACTAGAAATGTCGTGTACATTCTAATCTGACAGCGCTAAAAGTGTTTTGTCTCTTTCTACTACTTTCGTTGAAAGAAGATAGCGATAACTTAAAATTAGTTTAGTGGGTGCGCAACAAAATTACCACCACTATAAAATTGACACATGCTACACTAGGATGAGGTGTCAGTACATCATTGGTTGAGAATTAAATTTTAGACAATATTTAGTAAAACGCGTCTTTAATGAGTGTTTAATTTTTTTTAATAGTACAGAGTTTGTTTTTTGTGTTTGTTTGATTCTCAGGACATGTGCTTTGTCACCGATTGCGGAGAGAACATATTGAGGGCATTATGTGAACCAGCGCTAGTTGTCCGGACTAAGGCTGCCTGGGCACTTGGGAATTTCACTGATGCGCTAGTTTTAAATATGTAAGTGTGGCCTTGTATAATAAAAGGTAGTTGGAGTCTGAAAGCCAAACCACCAAGTAATTTAGATAGTATTAGTAATAATTCTCATTAATATACGCATAATTTCATGCCGAGTCCCTTACTAAATAAAATTCAGAAAATCAGAAAGTGTAAAAAAACACCTCACGTAATTTATGGACGCCCCTTTAGTAATAGATTAAATGTTAATTAACGTCTTCGAGTTCGGCCGTATGTCTAATTTGTCCAGAAACATTTATTTTCTATTTATCAACAGGGAGGAGCCTGAAATAGAAAGTATAGAGGATGATCTGTTGTTGAGGCTACTGGAGGCTAGTATTCAGTGTGCTAACGATAATGATAAGGTAAGGCATACATACAATTAAATGTAAAATATACATTAAAATAGCTCGTTGACGTTCGGAATTTCTTTACGTACAAATGTGTTAAAGCAATATGAACAGAGGATATGAATTCATACATCAGTGTCACGAAACCAAAGCAATAATAATCAGTGCACAACAAAATAAATAAATATCCCTGGACAAGTTACACAAATTGAACCTAACCCCAAAGTAAGCAAATTATATGCGTGTGCTATGGGAGTTAGTCAACGGTACTAATACATATAAATACTTATATAGTTACCAGAATAAATTTAATAAACACCCAGACCTGAAAATGCAGATATCTAAATGTTCATCACACAAAAATACCACAGTTTCTTTCTGGTAGCAAACCAATCATTTTTTACATACAAAATGATTTGTTTAAGTTGTTGTTTTAGTGAAAGTAAGCAGCATTTCAACTCTATAGATGCAACGAAATGCAGTGGTATGATGCTATGACACAAGAAGGAGAATTGAATCGCAGAATTTCTAATTTTCTGGTATAATTTATAAGAGCATTGCTGCTTTAGTGACGTCACTATTTATTTAAGAACGAGTGATAGAGGCGATGCGTATTAGATCATGCGAATACTTTATACTTACCTAATTCATCACTATGTGAGCGTTACCACCGGAAACAAGCCTTATAATAAAATTAAAAAAAGATGATTAGCCGATCTGTGGACTGTTTACACAATTTAACTTAACCGTTAACCCCCTTACTAGTAAACTTACGCGTCCGTTGATCTGGTGTATATCCTTATTTTTTGTTAGCAAAAATGAAGTTACACACCAGATCAACAGGCGCGTAAGTTTTATTAGTAAGGGGGTATATAATATCTTTTTGTGACTTTGACACAGCTAATTTGGAGATTTATAAATCTACAAGCGGCCCGTCCCGGCTTTACACGGGTATAAAATATACGTATAAACCTTCCTCTTCAATCACTTTCCCTATTAAAAAAACCGCATCAAAATCCGTTGAGTAGTTTTAAAGATTTAAGCATACAAAGGACTTTGGAAGCGACTTTGTTTATACTATGTAGTGAAGAATAGCTTATTCTTTAAAAAAAATCGTCGTTTCTCGCAAGTAGTAGTGGGGATTCCGGAGTTTATAGGGTTCTTTTGAAAACATTCTTTTCAACATACATTCATATTTTTAGGTTAAAATGAGTGCAACCAGAGGGTTAGGCAACCTTTTAAGACTGATTAAAGGTGGGAACGTGCAAAGGCACCCACAGATGAAATCGTTGTTTGAGATGGCGATTGGAAAGCTTCTGGATTGCGCCTGCAAGGTCAGCAACATGAAGGTGCGATGGAATGCCTGCTATGCGCTTGGAAACGCTATGAAGAATGAAGATCTGTTTTCGATATTTAACAGCTGGCAGGTAATTATGAATACTAGTTGTCGCCCGTTGGTCGAAATTCGACCATAGTAAATTTTAATATATTTTTGATAAGAACGCCATTCATTTCTTAAGACCAACTACTAATCTTTTTGAGTTGTTAGCGCCATCTGTGATCTTTTATCGTTATCATCAATATATTTGTTTGTGTGTGTCAAATGCATTCTAGTGTGGGTAATGTTTTATTTATTGATTTAATGTACTTTATAAGCATTATTATTGTAAAATATTAGCGTTCTGCACTTTTACTACACAAAAACTATGAGTGTGCCAAATTTTATGCTTCTGCGACCGCGCAATTTTCGTATAAAGGGATCCCAAGTTTTGGCATCACGTATTAATATATAGATTATGGTGGCTCCACATAAAGTTATTTGAGCAACTAATCAATTTTGATGTATTTGCTAAAATATTTAACCTACGGACATTAAAATTGTCTACACAGGGATCCAAGTACCCAAAAATTATTATATTGTTTGCTGTGAAAAATCAAAAATTACGTATATAACAACTAGACGTTGCACTTGCAGCTGAACTTTATATTTTGAACATATATTACTACTATATGCTATGCGTGAAAAAGTGTGTGACCAGTATTATATGTGTCTTGCTCATGTCTTTTTTTATGTGCCTTGAAAAAACGACAGGCGTTCGATAAGCCGCATTTGATATTGGCTGTATTTGCCAAATAGCCAATTAGAGCGAAAAATATGGCAAATAGACTCTCCAAACATGAATGTTATTTGTCAAAGACAGCAAATATGCAAACACATACTATAGTTATTTGTGTTTGCATATATGTGTAATGGTGGCTCTCAATTAGTTTTCCTCGTGGTGTCAGTCCAACTTTTTGAAGTGAAAACTTCTTTAGGCGCGTTGAGCGTTTTGGTAGAGGGTAAAATCCTCGGTTCGCGTCACCGACATGATAATAGTATATCTATAGCTATGGAGAGGCAGACTAGCGCACGCGCAGTAGCCTGTGTACACGTATACACTAATACATCGACTATTTCTGACTGACAAGATAATTGTATATTAATTATTTTTTCAACCACTTTGTATTTATATTTTGTTCATGATTTGTTTAACCCATCATATTTAACTAATAAATAAAACATAAAAAATTTCAAATAATTTTTGCATATACATAGTTTTAATTACTCTCAACTTAATAGTTCCGTTTTCATTTCTATCGGCAGTCCCACGACTGCTACTGTTTTTTTTGTTTCTCGGGTATCTGATGACTGGTTGAAATAAGACTTTCCTCTAGATCATAGATTACAAAGTATCTAAAGATATTCACAAAGTTCGGCTTCGGTATGTGACGAGCTCATAGTCCGTTGGAGGTAGCCTAAACATTTAGGTTATTTTATTATTCCACCAATGCTTCCAAAACAACATGGATGTGTTATTCAGAACGCATTTCCATAAAATATACAGCTGCGAACGCTCTAGTCAAATGTATACAATCTTTATGCGCAGTAGTCATTTTAGATGAGTGAAATTTGTTATTCAATGAAGCTATAGAAAAACTAGTGCGACGTGTTGACACCGCATTATACCCTTTTTAATAGATAGATGTATAAAGTCATCTTTACATTTTAAAAATATTAAGTAAAGTAATTCAAGGGGAATCGCTTCCCAGTTGATATGTGTTCAGTGGGTAATCAATGCAGGCAGGTAGTGTATGGCTTTGGGTTTATTTATTTAGTTTTTTTCACAAATACTGTACAAAGGATCAGGACAATCAGCCAGCATGATTGTGGAATTGCAGAAATATATTACGTAAAAGTCAGTTTAAGAATGGGAATATTAAAATATTTTTTAAATCATAAAAACTACAAACGTAAATTATTGAAATGTTAGGGGATTTAGAAATACATATAACTTATTTAAATAATATATTGCAAAAAAATAACCACTAAAATATCAAATATTATCATAAATAAACATACATAAATACATACCAATTACATATGAATTTGCTTAAATACATACCATACAATAGAATCATCAATTATTGAGATAATGATTCCCCAACGCATGTTTAAATATCACCTTAGAAATACTTCTACCTATACAGGTGAGAGGTTGTCATTCGCCTGTAGTCGTTCCGCTGTAGACTGGTACTATGTCTCATATATTATAATGTGTTCCTTAATATGAAAGGTGTCTTCTTGACACCAGCAAAATAACTAATAGCTTAAAAATATTAAGTCAGAAACAATAAATAAGCCAGAGCCTGAAACCAAGTCAACAACCATTTACACCGTTGCGTTGCTAACTTGATTCCAGCAACGTCCAGGGTAATTTGAGCTTTCGCTCCACGAGATACCATTTTTGTGTTGTAGGCGTAGTCGAAAGTTATTGAAAGAATAATAATTTTATATTATCCTTTTGATATTATCTATTTTGATATTATCTACTTTGATATTTTAACGCCAATGCTTTTCAATATCGTGTCGAGAAGGCAGAATAGTCAGTAAACTTAATAACACACGAGGTTTCAGATCCCATCATTAGATTGTCAATGCAGTGTGCATTTGATGGTGATATTGTGTGCAACTTATATTTCTTGCCATCTGCAAATTTATTTATTTGTCAAACTGTTAAAAATACCGCATGTTTATTCAGTAGAGCTTATTGCATTTTCAATTGTTTTAGGGTAAGGTATTTGAAAGTCTCTGCAGTCTTGCGCAGGATTGTAAAAATTTGAAAGTGCGTATCAACGCTGCGGCCGCGCTACGTTCTTGTAGTGCTCGGACGCACTACGGCAGCCATCTTGGATACATTTGGCGCGCTGTAATGGCGGCGTTAGAAAATGCCGCCAACGTTGACGATTATACGGAATACAAACACAAGGATAATCTTATAGAACAGGTAAGATTAAAAATAAAATTCATCGTACCTAAACCCGATTCCTCTCTCGTTTCCGTTTTTTTTCCATTCGCTTGATACGAAATGAAAGTGGAGAGAATAGAGAAGTGGGTGTATTTTCAATTTGTATTCAATGATAATATGATTAAGGTTTAAATTTTAACTTGGATTTCTGATGTTTGTTAACTTTTTTCTGTGATACGCACATTAAAAAGCTGTCAATTGCTTTCGAAGCTAGAAATGTTTTTGAGTAATAAATTATTTACGGAATATTTACATACTTAATTATATATTTATTTTATCTCGATTATGATCAAAAATCTCGGATGGTAATGTTAAAGTTAAATCGTAAATAAAACCCAAATGTTAATTAAAGAAAGAGTTCTACCAAGTGCTGATGTTTAAAATTATAAACTATAATACATTTATTACTTTTTTCCAGCTCTGCGTAACACTAGCGCATATTTGCTGCTTTTTAAAACCATCAGACCTCACAGAAATAATAGATCCCTTGATATTCCACTTTGACTGCGCGAAGAGTTTGTACACACAACTATATCACAAGTTACCCCCCGAAAATACGTCTTGCCTGAAGATCCTACAAGCCGCGAAGTATGTGACGGTTGACTTATGTGCTGAAAACGATACGCAGTTGCAAGCGCTTAGTATGCTTCAGGAAGTTTTTATCTGGGACGTGTAGAATATATTCAATTTTTAAGTAGGTAGATGCAGTATATATTGGGCTATGATGCCGGGCCAACATATTCCAGTGGTAGAAAAATAATGCCAAGTAAGCCTTTACACACTGGCTCAAAGCCTTGGTCCAATGTTGTATGATCGTTATATTAATAAGTGAAAGTGCTACTTAATTTTAAGGATCGAATCTTTTTTTTTGTTGAAGATATGCATAAGATAAGATTTGCATGTATTGTTTTTTTTATGATATTGGAAGGCAAACAAGCAGACGGATTTCCTGATGATAAGAAATTCACGTATCCGCATAGAGACACCAAAGGTGGTAATGGTGCGTTGCCAACCTGAGGCCGGGATGTTAGGCCTCGACCAAAAGTAAGTTGACCCTTGAAAAGTAAGTTGAGTAAGGTATAGACCCTTACTCTTCATACCGGAACACGTTATGGCGGTAGGAATAGGTAAGGCGGTGGTACCAATTCGGGTGAGTCGCTGCGAAAATCTACCACCTAGTCATATATCACGGTGTTAGTGACCGTAAACCTATGCTCGCCTTATGCGAGCTACCTGGCAGGAAGGCAGATGGTCTATTCTGCAAAGAAACGCGAACCAACACGGGGAAAAAGATTATGTTACAGAAAAGTGTTATGATGTATATATTTTTTATTACAAGTATAAGCATGTTATAAATATGGACTCTGCTGGATTTGTTTCGTTATTTTAAATGTTCTTGCCGCCATTATATTATTAATATATACTCATGTTTCGGTTTGGAGGGCTAGCGTAACTAGTAAGCTGAAAGCTTAACATCCTACCTTCAGGTTTTAAACTTTCCATCATCACCAGTTTATGATATCTATAGGTGACAAGTTTTTCCAACCTTCAGGAAATCAGTCTGCATATTCGGTTTACAATGTTATGCATTGTAAGCCTAATTAAATATCTATTAAAATGGCAATATGTATTTCTTATTAAATCCAAACTTTGTAGTTTTATTTTTGCTAAATTTACTGATGCTGAAAATGAGCTAAAGTTTTTTTGTCTTGAAAATTCTGGAAATTTATTACAAGGACGTAAAATAAAATTAATTTATTTTAAGTTTAATTAATGTATTAAAATAATTATATTTATTATACTTTATCATAAAATTTATTTATTTTGTATTATCACTAGCTACATTTGAAATGTGAAAATCAAATACTCACATTTTTTGTTTGTATATGTAAGCTTAATATAATTAGCTGGTGTATGATAATCAGGTATTTTTTCCATTAAGGAAATGTATGAAAACGTGATAAAAATTCTAACACATATGACGAAGTGTAATTATTTGCCAATCTAATCTATATTTATTATAATGTAGAATAGTAGTCTCTCTTTCTTCCTCTCTCATTGGAGGTTTTAAAAAAGTAGGTGTGATTAAAAATGGGCAGCAGAATACATTTTTAGTTTTTGTCTCTGTCTGAACAGGATTCACATCGATTCTACTGAACCGATCGTAACTATATTTGCTAAATGTACTTATATATCGCCTCTGTGGTCTAGCGGTTCAGTTGCTGGACTTGACTGCATGAGGTCCCGGGTTCGAATCCCGGGTCGGGCAACAAAAAGAAAATAGGGTTTTTCCAATTTTGGGACTTAGTATCTTCGGCTAATCGTGGGTGCCCTGGTTGTGCCTCTGCCTACCTAAGGGGATATGGACGTGAAAATACTTTTTTTTACTTATATGAGCAAGGTTAAAGGCTATTTTTTATAACGCTTAGTGGTAGTGGTGGCTTAGTAGGTAAGTTGGAATATTTGCCCAACTTACCAACAACCCGGATGTACAGGAGTATTTCGACGTATGATCAATGCATTCAAATATTCCTGCACGAAATTGGGTCAGCTACCGACCGAGATGCGATGATTAAGGAAAATAGCAACTCACTTTTTATATCTGCGGACACGCCAATGTCAAATTGAGCAAAAAGGCGTAAAGGGTTGTATGCGGAATTCTGTCTGTATGTCTGTTACGCTTTCTTGGCTAAACCGCTGTACCGATTTTGATAAATTTGGTTATGCATATAGTGAAAGACCCCAGTTCAAACATTGCTACTTTTTTTCGAATTTCAATCCCCAGAGAACTAATCTAT
>NJDD01006497.1:7959-19025 GCA_002245505.1 Calephelis nemesis | reverse complement strand
GGTAAGCGGATAAGTTCCGAACGACTGGACCGATTTGGCTAATTCTTTTTTTATTGCGTTAGTTATTATTAGGGGAAGGTTCTTATCATAAAAAAACCTGGAAAGTTGCAGAGAAAATGGGAAAAGTATTACTTTATTATTTCCTATGCTGAATGGGTGCAACGAAGTTCGCCAGGACAGCTAGTATTCTATAATATAAATTGCTAAATGTGTTGGTAAGCGAATATTTTCCGAGCGACTGAACCGATTTGGATAATTATTTCTTTGTTGTGTTAGTTATTGTCAGAAAAAGGTTCTTATGAAGAGAAAAACAAGAAAATTACAGGGAAAATGGGAAAAATAATTTTAAAGGAATTATTAACTTTTCACATACAAATTTAACTGGTGGAACGAAGTTCGCAGGAACAGCTAGTATCATATGAAAATTTGAATGAAAATCATTACTATACGTCAACGAAGTCGCTGAAAAAGCTAGTGTAAACACTAATTATGTTTCACTGTACTTCCGTGCATAACATTTCTCGTTTAATCAGGACTAACCTAGAACTTATAACCGTGCACTACTAGCCTTATCTTGAGTGTAGCGAGTTTCCCATTGTGAATAGTGCTAGAGCCGACATTGAGTGGCTTCAAAAACATATCTATTATTCATTAATGTAATTTTTTTCCTTAATTTTCAAGGATATCACCGATTTCCGTAAATTTAAATATACCCAATGAAAATTCTAAAAGGATTTTTTCAGACATAAAAAAACATATTGACTTTAGATGATGTGTGGTAGAATATTTTGAATACATTTAGTTATGTCTTTTGTATAATATATGTAGTAATACGGCGTACAAAAAGTTTAAATAAATAAAAAAAAATGTTTTTAAGAAATTGTTGACTCTTGTCATATTTAAGCACCGTTGAAGAGTTTACATGAGTTGTAAGGCTTATTTTTTTGCCTAATTTCGGGAAAAAGATTATGTTCACTTTTATCTAAGCCTTTTGTATAACACGTACTGCAATACGACGTACAAAAAGGTTGTAATAAAATAATAAAAAAAAATGTGTTTAAGATATTGCTCATTCTTTTCATATTTAAGCAAAAGCGCTTTTTATGAATTGTAAGGGTTATTTTTTTGCCTAATTTCGGGAAAAATACTTAATGTTCAAACTTTTATATACCCACCTTAAATTTTTACACGTTTTAAGGCGCTCTGTAACGAAATGAGAAATATTAATATTTTTTGTGATTAGTTTCTTTTTAATATGCTTTTTGTCATTTTTGTCATTATTACCATTATTCGTAACATTTCTGACTTGTTTCAAGTGTTAGACACCGTACTTACGAAACTTATCTAGTACATTACATCCCGAGGGCAGGGAAATAAGAAATGCCTGAGTTCACAAGTGAAAAGATAAGCCGGAAAGAGGTAATTTCGTTTAGCCCAGAGGGAGAAAAGTTGTTACTTTCCGGCCGAGGGACACAAACATAATATGCATATCTCGGGCAGCAAAAAACAAATGCTGCATCAATAGATTTTCTTTTCCTGCCTTTGAGATGTATTGTAACTATTCTGTCCTCCAGGCGAAGACATGAAGAAAGTTTAGTTGGCGCCAGCAGAATTAGGTACCATATACATTATACATATCTTTTCATATGGTCTTATGGTTTTGTTATGGTTGGTTTTTTGGTCCGGATTCCTTTGTAGAATAGACCATCTGCCTTCATTACCAGGCAGCTCGTAAAAGGCGAGCAATGGCTCACCGTCACTATCACCGTGACATCTGACTAGGTGGTAGAGTTTAGCAGCGACTCACCCGGATTGGTACCACCGCCTCACCTACTCCTGCCGCCATAACGGCATGACGTGTTCCGGTTCGGAAAGTAAGGTAGCCGGTAAGCTTACTTTTGCTCGAGGCCTAACATCCCGGCTTCAGGTTGGCATCGCACCATTACCACTTTGGTGTCTCTAGGCGACGTGAATTTCTTACCATCAGGAAATCCGTCCGCTTGTTTGCCTTTCATTAGCATATAAAAAATACGACGTACAAAAAGTTACATATCTTCACGCCAAGTCCCTTACAGGATAGGCAGAGAGTATCCAGTGCCAGACCTTACGATCCTGACAAACCTGCCTAGCTTCAGGTTGGCATCGCACCATTACCACCTTTGGTGTCTCTAGGCGGCGTGAATTTCTTACCATCAGGAAATCCGTCTGCTTGTTTGCCTTCCTATATAAAAAAAATGCTCCAACAGAGATAAAGCGTTTATTATCAATGTTGTTCGTCCCATAGTAGTTGGTACATTTTTGATACTTTTGTTATCAAAAATACTATAAGACATGATTTATCTTTACTTTACGCCAGACACCTTATCTTGTCCCGTTGAGTTATCTGACTTGAGTGTGAGTTGAAAAGCGTGATCGTTGTTTGGTCATTTATTTTGGAACATTAATAACGTACCGCTGATGTTTTATATCGAAAAATCACTCAGCCGTGTCACTACTTACATATTTTCGATTCCCCTGAATTGATACTACTTACCACCTTGCCTTTTCCGTGACACCGTAACGTTAATGCTTGTGATTGTCATGTTTCTGCTCAGTGGGGACGGTAACGGGTCAACTTACCTACGTAAGAGGCTTAACAATCCAGCCCCATGTTAGCAACGCATGCTTAAGTTCTTGTTTATAGGCGACGGGTATTTCTTGTCATGAGATCCGTCTATTTATTTGCCTTTCTGTACTAAAAAATATAACAAAAAGTATTTTTCTATAAATCTAATGACCAGTAAACTTGTTTAGTGTCTGCGCACACGAGCATCAGACACACCCATTAAATGCTGCCACTGGCCTATTTTCTTTAGTTTTAATTTATTGATTTCATATAGACTCGACTACCCTACCAACCCGGACCAATATAATATTACAGCGGTAGAAATAGGCAAGGCGGTGGATTCTGAATCGGATAAGTTGCAGCACGCCACTTGCTAGAAAATTAAGACTTATCATCTTACCAACTTGACCACTTCAAGTTGGTAAAATGATAAGTCTTATTTTTTTTACATACTTATATATATATCTTCACACCAAGTCTATTGCGGGGTAGGCAGAGAGCATCGAATGCCTAATCTCACTATCCTGGCAGATCAGCCTGGCTTCGCCGATTTCGGAGACTCTTGACACCAGCTTTGGATAACACTCGAGCGATTTGATCGTGGAATGTGAACCTAGGCCTCCCCAGGTACCTACATCCATCGACATTCGCATTGCATATCTGCTTTGTCAGTCTTTCAACTGTCATGTTTTCTACATGTCTGAGCTAGAGGAGCATGTCCTTTCTCATTTTAACACCAAACACTATATATTTTTTTGAGTGTCTTTAAAAGAAACTGACTACCTTGTATTATTTATTAAATTTGACAATAATGTTAAAAAAAGCTAATATATTACAATTAATTATTATAGTTTTATCATTATTCTTAATCATGTGTTACCAAGCGGTATTCATTGTTGGTCCTAAATACAATGTTATTTGTAACAAAGTTACTATCTACATAAACTTGCACGTGTAATGTCATTTATTTGTAGATGTTACAAAATATATTTTATAATGTTATAGTCTAAAGCGTGTTTTATTTTGACTTCGTTTGTATGATAGGTATGTTTATATATTTTGATGCAAAAGCATAGGAAATCAATAATAAAGACATTTAAAACATCACAAAAGTAATTAATTAACTGCTAAAATAATTAATTGCTTGTAACTTAATCCTATAGTTTATTTGCCATTCAATAGCCAATTTATTTTATTCAATGGTAATTATTTGCCAATTTTATGATACTGGAAGGCAAACAAGGAGACGAATTTCCTGATGGTTAGAAATTCACGTCGCCTTGAGACACCAAAGGTGGTAATGCTGCGTTGCCAACCTGAGGCCGGGATGTTAGGCCTCGAACAAAAGTAAGTTTACCGGCTACCTTACCCTCCAAACTGGAATACGTCATGACGTTATGGCGGCAGGAATAGGTAAGGCGGTGGTACCAATCCGGTTGAGTCGCTGCGAAACTCTACCACCTAGTCAGATGTCACGGCGTTATGACGGTAGGCCTATGCTCGCCTTATACGAGCTGCCTGGCAGGAA
This sequence comes from Calephelis nemesis, assembly GCA_002245505.1. Taxonomy (NCBI): domain Eukaryota; kingdom Metazoa; phylum Arthropoda; class Insecta; order Lepidoptera; family Riodinidae; genus Calephelis; species Calephelis nemesis. Next base: position 14,892 of record NJDD01006497.1, on the reverse strand, counting down.
GGTAGATGGTCTATTCTGCAAAGGATCCCAGACCAACACGGGGAAAATTTTATTATTTTATTTCTAAACTAGCTACAAAATTTGTGTCTTTTAAAAATAAATTTGACAATCTGTTAATCACAAAAAAGAACAAAGTCGGACTACGCGTTAATGAGTTATAGACCAATTTACAAAAAAGAAGTATCTTCAGGCCCATATCCCCGAAGAGGTAGGCAGAGGCACAACCAGGGCACCCACGACCAGTCGAAGACACTAAGTCCCACAATGTGATAGGTGACGAGCCTATCGCCAACCGGCAACCGGGCACATTTCCAATCCCGAACAACGTTTTTTTATTATAAAATTAGAAAAATCCAAATTTACATTTTTTGTCTTTACCCCTCTCCCACTGGAACCTCTTTAGTAAGCGGTATGAAAAGTATCCTTTACCCTTCCGCGGAACATAGTAACCTTCCTTATCATTCATATAACCTTCCAGCCAAATTCGTTAATGTCGGTTTAGCAAGTTCGGCGTGAATTGTAATAGTAAATATTTATTTAATGTTTTCATAAACTGTTTTAGTTTAAACAAGAAATATTAAAGAAAATATATTTATATGTATATCGAACAAACCGGCATCGAAGGATATTCGAACAATGTTCCTTATGGCAGGCTTGGAGGAGATAGGGTTTTTGCTGCTGTTTTGATAGTAAAAACCGTAAGAAAAAACGGTGGAATAAAACCGTTAAATGAGACGTGCGCAGGAGCGACAGTCGTATACACAAACGAGTAGTGTATAATACGTTTCTCTTTCTCCCTCACTCCACCCTGCCAATGCATAGTATATACCTACTCATAAATTCTGTTAATTCTACATTAGCCGAAGGAACTTCGTTGCTACCTGGGGATTGATTATGTATCTCAGTTGCCAACTAAAATGGAAAAGTGTACATCAAATAGCTGTCAAATGACGTGTTTTATATTTGCTATCTCCAGTGACCAACAGAAATACAAAAGAGATAGCAAACACAAATGACGTCATTTGATGTACACTTTTCCATTTTGAGTTGGCAACTGAGATACATAATCAGCCCCCTGGTGTCCCACGACACCACATTTATTAATTTTTTTCCCACAACAATGAGAGGAAAGATAAAGCAATTTTTATACTACAGTTGCACTATACTGTTCTCGGTACCTAAATTTAAAGCATGACACAGCATCAATATATTATTAAGCATTCTGTCAGATAAAAACATTTTCTAAGATGAGTATGAACGCAGCATTGGCAACGCCTACAGTAACTGTAAAACATTTTTAACTTTACGTAATGCTGACGTAAAATAAACACAAATCAATGGCAAGGTTAATAGAAAAAGGTCGTTTGTTGAGATAGGATTCGGCCGATGTTGAATAGCAAAACATAAGGTTAAGGTTTGTTTGAATAAAATTTAACCAGTAACTGTATAAACATTAATTTGTGGCCTTGTTAACATAGGTAGGTAGGTACCAAATTGTTTCATCTTCTACTTGCACCCATTATTATAAAGATTTCGATTGCTGAATTTCGGACACCGCCGGAAAGCTGGTTATTTTTAGTTGTGCAGGATGAACTTCGGAGTATTTTTAGGCAAAAGGAAGCAAACGAATAAGGTGGTAAGTCATCGTCGCTGTCAAAGAACAACTGACCGAAAGATTTGTTTTCCAAATGGTGCTTAGGCTATATTGACTTGGTAATGCTGTTTGGGGCAACTGGTTTCATAAATGGAAGTAAAAGGCAAAATCTTACGGTAATAGGTCGCCAGATATCGAGGTGATGTGGGTGGATGATGTGTCTGACCTGAAGGCTAATTCTGGGACAGAGCAAGTAAAGCTCTAGGTATACATAGCTAAAAAGTCCAATCCAAAATTCTATCCCAAGTAATGCAGCGACTAGAGGGCGCTACAACATAATCTCTTTGTTCATGTATTTTTAAATGCAGAATTAATTGTACTGTTTTACTTATAGCCTACAAATTTATTATTACAAAACACATAGAGAGTGGAAGAGTTTCGCAGCGACTCGCCCGGAATGGTACCACCGCATTACCTATTGCTGCTGTCATAACGTCCAATGCTTGCCGTTGACGTGTTTCGGTTCGGAGGGTAAGGTAGCCGGTAAACTTACTTTTGCTCGAGGCCTAACATCGCGGCCTCAGGTTAGCAAGCGTGAATTTCTTACCATCAGGAAATCCGTCTGCTTGTTTGCCTACCATTACATATAAAAAATATATAGTTAAGTACCTATTTTGTTTTTTACAGAAATGTAAACAGTTCTTAAAATAAATAAAGGAGGATGCTGATTTGACTATAAAGTTATTTTATATTCCTAAAAATAGCGAAAAATACAAGGTAAAATACGTGTAAAAAACGAAAACTTACGAAATCGTAAGAAACTCATTAAAAGTTTTTGTATTTTACATGGATAAGGGCCATGGTATTTTAATGAAATATACATATATTTTACTTATAATTTTCAATGTAATTTATTTAAAAACACTTGTACTTTCCACAATATATTTTATATTTTTTTATTTTTATAATTTAGCCAACCGGTTTCGCTATACAAGCATCATCAGGGCTATATAACAACTGCTGATGATGACTGATGATGCTTGTATAGCGAAACCGGTTGGCTAAATTATAAAAATAAAAAATAATAAAATATATTGTGGAAAGTACAAGTGTTTTTAAATAAATTACATCAAGAATGGAATTCCACCAAGCTCCGACGATAAGAAGTATAGAATCTATAATTTTCAACCCTAGTCGTTTGTCAACATTAGAAATAATGCAGGAGTAGAAGTGGTAAAATGGTGTGATATTGGTATAGATTTCTAGTTTATAAAACGGTAGATGGAAATGCATGGAAATAAGAACTAGGACAAAGTTCAGGGACTTGACGCAGTTAAGATAACCTCAGGCTTGACCCTTTTGGGGATCATCGCGAAGTTGTTCAAATTATCTGTGACAAATTAAAATTCTCAGTACTTTAATACGCAGTGTTATATTAAACTTATTAAAAAAATAATACGACATTTATAATCGATAAACGAGTTACAAACAAATGTACACGTGATTTGAGTGAAGATGTTGACTTAATTACTGAAAGTAGCTACTTTAATGATTGTTGATTCTTCAATCATAGGACTAAGGAGTATTTGTTAATATTTACTTAATGCGAAATACTTCACACTGGATATTTATCTTACATACTATTTGACTAAACGCACAAATTTTTGGTTAACACATAACCATCTTAGGTTGAGCCAGTAGTTTGTGCGGTAACGTCATAGTTAGGACGCCGTTTTTGACTTTAATTCATATTATTCAAAACTCATGTATTTTTTTATGATATTGGTAGGCAAACAAGCAGACGGATTTCCTGATGGCAAGAAATTTCCGCCGCCTAGATACACCAAAGGTGGTAATGGTGCGTTGCCAACCTGAGGCCGGGGTGTTAGGCCTCGAGCAAAAGTAAGTTTACCGGCTACCTTACCCTCCGAACCGGAACACGTCATGACGTTATGGCGGCAAGAATAGGTAAGGCGGTGGTACTCATCCGGGTGAGTCTTTGTGAAACTCTACCACCTAGTCAGATGTCACGGTGCTAGTGACAGTAAGCCTTTGCTTGCCTTTTACGAGCTGCCTGGCAGGAAGGCAGATGGTTTATTCTTCAAAGAAGCCCGGACCAACACGGGGAAAATAATAAATATGTATGGTTTTGTTTTTTTTTTATAGTAAATATACACGTTAAGAAGGACCGAATACAGTTTTTGGTGACCATATATATTTTCTTATTTAGGCGCTATGATATTTTTTTATTTTTGGAAAAACTGCGATTACTTGAAAACTATAAATATTTTTTAAATCTAATTTTATCATAAATATGCACAAATTAAAAGCTATTTGTGCGTGTTTATTCTACAGGCGCACATACAATAGTCTGAGATACGTGATTTTTCAAAACGTTACCGCAGCAGGAAACGCAATATCTTGAAGACGTACAAATTTGCACAAGTATAAGCTTTCTGCTCGTGCGCAACTTTTAACTCTCCGATAATTGGTTTAGAATTTTCCTGTTGGAGCAGCGTTACCCCAACAGGAATCGTTTTACCCGTTTGGGTATTTCCAAAACGACAACATGCACATTTTTTTTTTCGGCGCACATTTACAGCACATCGAGCCCTAATGTGTCCCACTCAGCTCACTTTAGGGGCTACTTTCTTGCTGGGGACGTAGTTGCTAAAGGTACGGCCACATCGGTCTGCAACGTTGCATGCAGCATATAGTATCACTAGTAATATTTGTAGTGTTGGTATAATTACAAAATCTGGACACCTTCGGAAATGTGAATATATTTTAAATATATCTGTATAGACTTTTTGTTACACATAATTAATCAGTACCTGGATGACCGAGGTTTGCTCGGTATTTTTTTTTGTTTTTTTATAAATTGTGTTTTTTGGAAATTATATTTAAGTACGAATTCCACAATTAGTCTAACCTTAAAGCAAACAATCATTGACTTCGTTACTTAACAACGGACTTCGTTACTTAACAACGGACTTCGTTACTTAACAACAACAATTAAACACGAATATGACATTTTCTAAAAATGATTCCTAGCTAGATCGATTTATCGCCCCCGAATACCCCCTATATACTAAATTTCATGAAAATCGTTGGAGCAGATTCCGAGATTCCAATTATATATATACAAGAATTGCTCGTTTAAAGGTATAAGATTTCGCTTAAATTTAGATTAGGTCAGCCAATTAAAAAATAAAAGTATAAAGTGTAAAAAGAGTGTAAAGCCGAAGCGGATGTCACTCGCGAACGAAGTTGTTTCTGGTTCACAATTTTGTGTCCGTAAGAAGTGCTTTGGAGGGAGCCCGGTGTTTCTCTGAACCGTAATTCTGTGATCCGCAAGAGAACGAGAGTAACCAACATAGTCCATGGTGGACTGATGATCTGGTCAAAGTCGCGGGGTGTCGCCGCACAAGCGGCTGGTGACCGTGACTAGTGGCGCTCTTTGGGGGAGGTCTATGTCCAGCAGTGGACGTCTTTCGGTTGATAATGATCCAGGTCATCCTCGTAAGTCTGAAACTGCCAACTGAGCTAACATAATGAATATTTACACTGTGCTGAAACTGTAGGCGTAACTCTCTGAAATAAACATACATTTTCTTGCTAAAGGTACTGTTTCGTCAGTCCAAAACTGTTCATCTACCCTGCAACTTAATGAATGAACTGGAGTACGCGGCACAAATGAATGTGTATAGATAAAGTCTCGTCATAATACGGCTATATGTATTGTTAGTTCAACAATTTGATAAGGTGCTCGTATTTCTACTTTTATCCAGTTTAATGCAGCTGATTCACTGCTTAAATATTATCTAACAGATAGCCCCTAATTGGCATTGGTTTAGAAAGCATTGACGTCAATTAATAATGGGTAAGAACAAAGGTTATGGCGAGAATAAACAATTATCAATATTGCTTTCGCTGGAGATTATTTCTAAACTTAGCCAATTAGTCTTTAATGGGATTATGCAATATGAGATTAATTAAATATGACAGAATATTATCAATATCCTTTTGTATATATCAATATCCCGTCTTTAGGTTTAAGGTTTGTCTAGAAAAAGAGAGATTTTGAACGCCTCATTGGTAGGACGGTTAGCGTACACGCCTGACTTCACCAGCTAACAACGGGGTTAGGTTTCGATTCCCGACGGAGATATTTGTGTGATGAAAATCTTAGATGTCTGCATTTCCGGATCTGGGTGTTTATTAAATGTATTTTGGTGTATTCTTATGTATTAGATTCGTTCAATAACGCCCATAACACAAGCATATAATGTGCTTACTTTGGGGTTAGGTTCAGTTTGACTAATGATATTTATTTATTAATCTAGAAATCCATTATTCCGTAATGGGACCTTCCCAATCTCTGGTTGTCTTTCCCGGTTTCAAAGTTAAGTCCATAATGCAAAAATGTCCCTTTGACTTTATCTTTTATCATATCATTAGGCGCTATTTTTACAAGTTAGGTACCTACGAATTATGTGCTGTTCTGTGTAGGTAACTACCCCGTAATACAAAAGGTAAATATATTTATTACATCTTTAACAAGCTCAGCGCCAAGTCTTATACTTATGTCCAACACAGTGTACATCCTAAAGGACACACGTGGCGCTGAAATATTAAAGTATTTTACATTTTTATAGAGGAGGAGATTATACGTTCTACGCATACTTTTTTTAAAAAGCTTACTTCCATTGCCGCCAAGTCTGCATCTGATGATGGAAACTTCGTTTTATCCGGGCGAATACTCATTTTTTTTATGATATTGGAAGGCCAACAAGCAGACGAAGATTATTTCCAGATGTTAAGAAAACTCCGCCTGGAGACACGAAACGTGGTAACGGTGCGTTGCCAACCTGATGCCGGGATGTTAGGCTTCGAGCAAAAGTAAGAAAAAAAAAAATAAGTTTACCGGCTACCTTACATTTCGAACCGGAACGCGTCAATAGCAAGCATTGATGTTATGGCGGCTGGAATAGGTAAGGCGGTGGTTACCAAGTCGCTGCGAAACTCTACCAGCTAGTAAGATGTCACGGTATAGTGATGGTAAGCCTATGCTTGTCTTTTACGAGCTACCTGGCAGGAAGGCAGATGGCCTATTTTGCAAAGGATGGGCTCCTTTGGTTGGTCCTTTGATGGACCAACACGGGAAACTTGCAAAATCAGTTTTACATCCCGGTCACAGGTCAGAGACGCACTTATTGTCTCAGTGATACGTCACGTTTGTATCTTACCATCCTGAGACCCGTGTGTGTTCAATGATCTCTTCGTAAAAAGTCATGTGGCAATTGGCATGTGGCTGGGATGTAATGCCTACTGTGCAA
>NJDD01006496.1:26499-39714 GCA_002245505.1 Calephelis nemesis | reverse complement strand
CACACAGGTACACTACATACCTTGTTTCCTTTTAGATCACGAACACAGCGTGTAGGCTTCGGCCAAACCTATGCGACCCATTACTAGGTGGTAGAGTTTGGCAGCGACTCATCCGAATTGGTACCACCGCCTTACCTATTCCAGCCGCCATAACGTCATGACGTGTTCCGGTTCGGAGGGTAAGGTAGCCGGTAAACTTACTTTTGCCCGAGGCCTAACATCCCAGCCTCCGGTTGGCAACGCACCATTACCATCTTTGGTGTCTCAGGTGGCGACAATTACTTACCATCAGGAAATCCATCTGCTGGTTTGCCTTCCAATGTCATAAAAAAAAGACCACTACTGCCATAATTCATATATGACGCCTTGCACACCTTGCTACCATGATGCGGGAACTTGGCGTAAGGAACGCGGGATACACGCGGCTTGTGATCACACCTATGTACAAATAATAATATCTCGAAATATTTTATTGTCAAAAGAATTTGAAAACTGTTGAAAACATAACATAATAAAAATATAAAATAACTAGATATGTCTAGATCCAGCTCCAGCTTGTTGATCAAGTGGAAATTATTCACCTCTAATTCCAATGATCATCCACTAAGCCCGAGTCTGATTACAGACAGAAACATATATCTGGGTCTGAATGTTTATAAAACTTATTAAGTACAGTACATATTTTTTTAAATATTTCTATTCGATGTATATGTATCGTTGACTGATACAGTTGCCACAAACATATAACACAGATAACTTTGTGGTAAGATCAGTTCTTGTAAATAATTCAGAAACATTTTTTACAAATTTGTAAACTAAGTTAGAGACAATGAAAAATAATTGAAAATTAATGTAGGCGTGCACGCTAAGGTGGCAAGTCAATCGCCAACCGGGCACATATCCAATCTCGAGCAACATTATTTTTTTATTAGAAAATTGGAAAAACCACATTTTTTTGTTGTCCGACCCGGGAATCGAACCCGGGGCCTCCTGCATTCAAGTCCAACACCTGGACCCTAGACCACAAAGGAGAGATTAATCTGACTGCACTGAAAGTGTCTCTTTCTATTACTTTCGTTGAAAGAAGATAACGATAACTTAAAATAAATTTAGTGAGTGACAAAGTCGCCACCATTGGTATGCAAGAAAGAAAAGAAAGAAAATATATTTATTTGCGGAATATGTGTGTTAAGGTTGTTACAAAATTATTTAAGCTTTCCAACATATTCTACCACATTGTGGTGTGCAAATATTGAAATATTTTAAAAACTGATTATTTAGTTATATACACAATGTTTAAATATTCATTTAACAAATAGTTTTATTCTTATTACAATTTGAATTATAATTTACAAACAATTTTGCAAACTAAACACTTCCATAAATTATTGTTTGTGATTGCAGCTAACAATACTGGCAGCACGCCCGACTACCGCAAGCGCAGCTAGAGTAAGCGACACAGGAATTGTTAGACGCTTCTACAAATGCTGATAACTGTACCAGATTGCGGCAAAGTAACAGCATATAACCCACAATCCTCAACCAGCAGCAATATCATAAAAAGCTCAGTAGTAAAATACATTGTTTAATTGGCAATATGATATAGTATCATGAATGATACTCGAACTGCCATCACAGTATAAGCGATATGGCTTCTGTTTTAGCCTGATAATAATAATTTTCCGCTAGGTACACGTGCTTCCTTCGCCAAGTCCGTGGCTTGACTGAATCAAAAGTCTAAACCCATTAGTTTTAATAATGTGCTGGGTACAGACCGAGCAAACTTAGCCAATATATTAACATTGTACGGTTTCTTTTTTATGTTATGGAATGGCAAAAAATCAGGTCGATTTCACGAAATAAGAATTACACACTGAATTTAAACACCAAAGATGTCCATGGTGCTTGACTTGGTCTGAGGTTGTTTAAAGTTAAGAGCATATTTAAACAAATAATTAACTCTAAATAGCGTTTATCGATAAAATTAAACAAATTTTAAATTGATGATTAAAGTTATACAACATTCATGAATAAATCTGTAATTACTAAACCGTGATATGACAAAGTTGGGCACTTGTATTATGGTGGCAGGAAAAAGTACTCGAGGCATCAATCCTGGCGAGATGTTACAGTGTTGTCCCAACTTGTTTAAATGACTAGTTTAATGTACTTGTTAAATGCAACAGCTAAACACAACTTGTTCAATGTAAAATACTAGATAGACCCATCAGTCGGTGATGGGGTCGTCGCACCCCTACGGCAACTTAATTTGTCTTTCAAAAAAAGAGCGGTTCTGTTTTCAACAAAGCAACCGCTTTTCGACGTCGTTTGCTTGATCGGTACCTGGCATATAACAACTTGCTTGAAACTTTGCCAGTATACGCTGTGGTTGTAAAAGTAACATAAATACTAAGCACTCTTTAATACTAGCGGTGACAGCTCGCAGCCCGGATATATGACGGTTGCGGACTGTCACTGTTGCGAGTTGTCCCCGGAACAGTCACTCGTATAAAAGAGCTGTACGGTCTGAGACAGTGGTTGCAGCGCTTCAGGACCAAGCTCCTACACTCTCTGGACACACGGTTTTCTTGTTGCACTCGATCATGTATTCACTCACCAGCCATTGAAGACACTAATAATAATAATGTGCACTATAATGTTAATTCATAATTTTTACAAAACAACATTATTACAATAAATTTAATATGATATCCTACACAATGTAAATTTAACAGATTATCCTGGTAGCTATAAAATGGAACCTGACATTTTTTTATTTGTCTATGTTATTGGTTTAATAAAAGAAGCAAATTTGCTTGATTTCAGTTTTGTGGACATAATGTGCTATACAGTTTTTATTGAAAGAAGTATAACATAATATGATGTATTTCTTTTAAAAATCTGTTTTTTTTTTAAATTTAATTATAGTTGGGTAAATTCTATATATGGGTATATTCTACTTGTTTTAAGTCTAATTTTTCCTCTAAATGTGTAAGAATCAGTCTAATTTTGTAATTGTAACTATTTTGACTATAAACTGGTTTGAATAATAATGTCAAATTAGCAGAAGCTATAAATTCATATAATTTTAATAGTTCGCTTAACTTTTGTTATTGTTATAGCTGACTACTAACATAGATATAATGGGAAAATATTAAGACTACATGAAGTACATTCCACAAATCAACACAGACTGATTTAATATTTTTTTTGCACAAATAAAAGTTTTCTGCAGTGTCATAAATGCATTAAAAATATGCATTTTTTATAAATATAGATAGACTCCATTGACTGATTTTTTATTATTATACTTAATATAATTGAAATTTAGATACCAACAATTGTTGAATGATTGAATGATTCCAAAAGAACAAGTATTCAATGGGACCGAAAGATAAAGTGTAATAAATCATTAGCTTAAAATAAAGCAGACTGATTTTGTATAACTTGTAAGATATTTGTTTACAAACTTAAAGTGAATTCGGAAATGCATATACAAACGGTTAAATTAAGCCTAATGTACCTATTGGTAGTAATTTCTACTATGTACTAACACATAGCTGTAATTTTTTAACTATTTTGCAGCATTTTTAATGCTAGTCGTGCATATTATTTGTATTTTGTAGTTTATTTATGTAAAAGATTTTAGATGAATAGCATATTTCTAGCAAGCTTTAGCTCTTAAACAGTCGGTAGAATAAATATTCTCCCAAGTAGTTTTTATATGATTTTTATATAGTACTTAATGAGAAGCTACCAAAAAAGAAGATATTTAGAAGAATGTTGTTTCAGTTACAATTTTTGTTGATTATTTTTCACATTTTCTTAAATTATTTTTGTTATATAATATATATATCCAATACTTAGATAAGGAAACAAGATAATCTTTTTACACAAATATTTTATTTCTTCACCAAAGACCACATTAGTTGTTTTTTTCTACTTGATCAAACTTGTGTATATTTGACATGTAATATGGATGCCACTCATTTGAGTTTTTTGAATTTACTGTTTTAGATTTCCACTAGAAAAGGAAAACTGTCCATTCTTAAAATAACAATAAATAAACATCCCTGGACAAATTTATAAACGATGAGGAAACATTTTTAAAATTACAGTAATTCAACACTTAAAATATAGTAATCAGTCATAGCATGCATCATGATAAATTCTTTCCATTTATAATAAACAAGATTTAAAAGCACTAATTTTCTTGTCAATTTCTGCTTTCTGACATCCCAGTATTAACAGTATTACAAGAAACTACTTGAAAAAGTAGAAACAGTACATCAAGGAGGGCCGATTAATCAAACATGTATCTTCAGATTAAATTCTTATAGTATAAATTAAGATAAAAATGAAATTGAAAAATGTGAATGATCTTGCAAGCAAAACAACCCTTCAGCACATTTTTATTTAATCAGGTATTAGTTTAAGAAAATATTTGACAACAGATGTAGAAGACAATAACTATTTGATAAATCAATATGAGTTATTGTATAAAAACACTTTGAATTTCTGGATGCAATATATTTCATCCAGAAAGCAAGATTTATTTTTTAGAATATCAAAAACCAAACCTTACTACAATCCCAGCAGGATACTGTAACAAACAGACTACATGCTATAGTTCATTGGTTACTTGTTTATTAAATGCTATGAATCTAAGTTGGAATTTCTTTATTTTTTGGTAACAAAGTATCACATTATTTTTTTGTATACATTAGGGTTTCATCACTATATTTATTACAGTAGTAGTAAGAACATCACAAAAATATCGAGAACATTGTTGCTTATCAAACAAAGCTGATAATACAGCTCCTTGACTAATATATTACTAAAGCTATAATTTTCAAGTCAATTTTAGATGGTGTTATTGTCTTATTATTTTAATAATACTAATCATTAGTTTTTTATATTCATTATTAACTGAGAACTTAGTGGTGTAGTGTGCTGAGCAACAATGTGTAATTGTGCACTTATCAGATAGTATAAATCAAGTAAGACTTTTAGTTATAAATTAGATTTATTTACAGTAAAAATGCATAAATTGGAATAACTTTTTCACTTAAGAATATTTTTTTTTGCAAAAATTACTTATTTAATTTAAACTAAGTGGTTAAATTTTAATAAATTAAGTTTGTGCATTTGGTGAAAAGATTATTACTATTAAAACTAACTTAACAACCCTCACTATGTTACCTTATTTCTAAACAGGCATCAGAATGTATGTATATGTTTTGGTAGTAAGCTGAAAAGTTAATTTGATGTGTATATAAACGATACAAGATGTAGCTAAGCAACTTACACAATAAAATGTATTTTTAATACACCTTCTAATTTGAATTTTATTCCATTTACACCTTCTATGTATTTAAATAATTAAAAATAATATGCTTAGTATTAATTTCATATTTCTGTTCAAAGTAATAAATAAACATTGCAATTCCTATAATAACTAATGTTGCTAGTCTTTTTGATTTTCCAAATATTAAAAAATTTACAAATATTAAGGTTAAATACAAAAATATCCTTAAAATTACACTCAATATTGTTTGTCGTAACTGGACCATGGTTATACACTGCCCCGATAAAAGTACTTTGTCCAAGTCACATGAACTACAATTTGAATACCCATCACCTTCACATGAGTTACAAGTTTTGTGACATAGCTTACACGTGTAAGAACCCTCTTTATTCACACAGAACTGATTGGTTTTACAAGTTGATGGGTTGAGACACTCATTTACATCAATACACACACCAGAATCTAATACCCATCCTTTCGTGCACTCAAAACAACCCGAGGGACCTGTACTGTTACATCCATTACAAGATTTATGACAAGGTTTGCACAATTCTGCACCATCCATAAAGAAATTATTATCACACTCATCACAATTTACCCCTTTATATCCCGTGTCACAGATACAAGTACCACTGCCTCCTCTTGTCCCTTCTCCATCGCATTTGCCGCGACCACTACAAATTTTGTTATTCTTTGTAATGCATGGTTTACATGATTCACCATAATGTTGATTAGGACAACAGTATTTTAATTGGTCTATACAAAGCCATGTGTATAAATCTATTAAAGTAGAATTTTCTAGAGCCCACCAGCTTTCTAAAACTTGTTCAACTTCTTCGTTAAGAGCATAACATTGATCTTGCTTCTTTTTTAGTTCTGAACATAAACTTTCCTGTATTTCTACTAATCTTATTTCACTACGAGAGTAGGACTTAAGCTTAGTTTCTTCCCAAGCAGCATCACCACCCTCGAACTTTCCACGAGATGTTCTATCCAGCCAATAGCTAAATGAATCAGTTAATACTTTACATCGACCACAATCCTCTTTATATGATTCTGCTATATGGGCATTATTGATTTGATATATTAGTATGATACAGAATAATGTACAGATTGAATTATACATATTTGCGTGTAATTTATTTAATCATTTGTTGTTATAATAAACTAAATCTTTTACGATAAAATCGGCATTCGACTTCTCACATGTGACAACTGACAAGAGAATTGTGACATGACATGACCGATCACCGAAGGCAATATTCAATAAGGCAATTGGCATTTGACAAACAGTGTTGCTAAGGGTAAGCTTAAGTATTTTCAGTATTAAGAATTCTACCTACCAGTAGTCCAACTCCTTTGTTCTTGAATTCATGCCGACATTTTATATACCTACTCACGGCAAGTCAGTCAAGGGTCAGGGTTGTCAAATAATAACATTTTCAAGATTTAACAAAAAAATGTGAAGTTAATAATGAAACCGATGATGGTCTTGTTGAAATTTCGTCCACAAAATTTACATCCACAGTGGACGAAACGACACCTTTTATTGCTTTTATTGCAATATGCTAATGAACAATATAATAACAAAAAAAACAACATATATGTGACAACAGCTACATTGATTTGGCATTACCTACTTACTATTTTTAATCACAGATATAATCAATTCAAACTAAAGTCATTCATAATGTATAATTCGCAGTATCTGATATATTAATGAATCCATTATATAGCTTTTTTGCTTCGTACCGCACATAGGAGTGAAATATTTTTCACCATGCTATCCATAAAATATTTGGATTTGTTTTACCCACTTTAACTTTATACTAATTACTATTAACTGCTAAACTTCATCATACGTGTAAAAAAAAATTAATTAAATCTTGAGTAATTGGTGATTTTGATGTATCAATTTATATATAAAAGTTTAAAACATATACCTAAATGGATCGCTTTATTTTGTTAAAGCTTTGTATCCGACTGTATAAAAAAATTTTTATGGTGCACGAATCGACAGTGGAAAACAAAAAAATAAATAAAAAGGTGTCGTTTCATCCATTGTGGATGAAAATTTTGTGGACGAAACGTCAGCAAGCCGGATGGCTTATTTACGAATAAAAACGAAACACATCCTGTAAACCATTATAAATTTACAAGACAGCAAGTATTACATTATAATATTTTATTATAATTAAAATACACTATAACATCTTTTTTAACAAATAACGAGTGCAAACCCTTCTAGATAGAGAGCGCAAACTGTATGGAGTTTGCGCTCGCCGACCCTGCCGCTTGCTTACCGCTCTACCGACTGTTAGTATTAAGACTGTGTCTATGGGCTACTTATGGGTTGCCAAATTTAAAATTAAACAGTAATGATAATAGAACACCAAACAGACTAGAAAATTTTCGTCACGAAAATTTTGTCACGTAACCGAGAGAAACTGCAGACTTTCATAAATTTCATATTTTAAGTAATTATTAACGTGCTTTAGTATGAAAATAGCAGTGAAACGATAAAAAGCGATGTTTTTAATATAATGCACAGATCGTTTCATAATTTAGTGTACGGAGCAAAAAATACAGCACATTTTTGCTCTGTAGAATATAAATTCTACAGAGCAAAATTTCTATGAACGACATATTCACTCACTGCAAGAATAATATATTTGCACACATTATAGTACAGCTACGTAGTTGATTAAGTTTCTTCAATAACGATTATTGTGTTAGTTTTTAATTTTAAAAGTTAAAACACAAAAGAAATTTGTATTTGTAATTATTTTCACAGTTAAACCATGAGGACATATATTTTCAGAAAAGGTGGACAGTTTTTTGAAAATTACAATAAGGTATTGAATTCGATTCAACTACAAAGTATAATCAGTGCTTTGTACACCTGAAATCTGAATCCTGATACCACCTAAGGTATTACTTTGGAATGTTATCAACAATCACAATATAGATCGATGTCCATTGAACTGCGCTCTCAAAATACATTAGTTTTAGATTAGGCTTTTAGGTTCGTTATTGGTCCTGAAAATGCGTAACAAACATACAAAAAAATAATACAAAATACTTTAGAAGAATTGAGAAACTCGCCTTTTCGGAGTCGGTTAGTATTAATTATGTAATCAAATTTTCGTCAATACTCAATGCAAATATTCACATTACGTTTACTTTAATCACTAAAGATCGAAAATACGACAAAGTATTAACTATTTAGAAAGTAATCGCCTTGTCCAGGTTTTAGTTTCAACTAAGAAAACTAGTCGAAAATTAAACTGTTTTATTAACTAGTTTATCGTCAACGATATACGGTCTCGTTTCGTCGATGTCGAGCGTCAACGGCCCATCACTTTGCGCAATTTTCACTGACTACTATAGATGCTAAAGCATTTAGCATACGTACCTAATGTACGGATATTGTCAACGCATGACAATATCCGTAGTGATTATATACTCTTTG
The DNA here is from genome assembly GCA_002245505.1 of Calephelis nemesis. Taxonomy (NCBI): domain Eukaryota; kingdom Metazoa; phylum Arthropoda; class Insecta; order Lepidoptera; family Riodinidae; genus Calephelis; species Calephelis nemesis. The sequence continues at coordinate 30,934 of NJDD01006496.1, read as the reverse complement.
GACAATATGATAAGACCATAGAAATAGAATAAGAAAAATGGCGCGATCACGCCGCAACTGTTAAAATAATGTAACCCACATGACCGCCTGTCATGTACCCTCTTGTTAAAGAGTATTTATATTCTTTGCATGTACCTTTGGCAGAGGGGAAGGTTTGTAAGTGACGTCTCCTGTTGGTTTAATACTTAAAGGATGAGATAACGTGTAGTTCTCTTACTAGTCTGTGGATGAGATCAATAAAAAGTTAAACGCGAGCTCTAACAATCAAAGAACATGAACAAATATCGAAAGAATAATTTTTTTGACAATATTTTTACATATCGCGTATTCATCAGTAATGTCAAAATTCGATATCCCTATCTCTGTTTTTGAAAGTCATATAATGTCAATTAACAAATTCAAAACGAAAGAGAGTATACTGTTAATATATTTATCTGGAAATTGTCTTTGTTTGTAACCTCCAGTAGTAGAAAATAAGACAAAAAAATATAATAAAATCTCAGATAAAGTATCCCTGAGAATAAAATTAAACACACTTGTTAAAACGTAGTGAATATATTCTCTTTGACACATGTAAGCTTTCTTTCTTTCTTTAAGTTTTGGCCTTCACGTTAGTATTTTGCCATTCGTTAAGTACACATTTGCATCAAATTTTATATAAATTTTAGTCAATTATAATTAGTCTTCAGACATAAGTCGTCAGTAAGTCATGTCAGGCTCTTGGGTAATGTGGCGGCCTCATTACATAAGGAGATTTGGCGGCAACGAGGAAATACACGATATGCTTATTTATTCATGATTATTTCATTTGTGCACTTTCACTTAACAAAATGCCACCTAAAATGACTAATTTCACTCAATTTTTTCTCTCGATGGCGCCAAAACTTCCACTATGTAAGCTATAAAATATGGAGTAATGGTGTTAGATGGTACTCTGTGACCAAAAATATGTTTGACAAATGTCATTTGTCAATAAATATTGGAATTTGGATCGACATTGTGCGTGGTTTTAAATAAAGTCGTAAAAATATTTTTTATCTCCATTTCAAGAGAAATTAACATTAAAACCATTGAAATTGTAAACAATATTGTTGCATAAATTACTTCTATCAGCGTTATAATTTGACTCAAGATTTTGGGGTTAACTTGGTTGCAACAAATGTAGAGAAAACACCATGGCTGACAAAATAAGGTAAGTGAGAACGAGGCTGCTATTTACTTAAATTTTGATTATTGTTGTAATGTTTATATTTACTTTTATTTTAGGATTGATTCAAAATTCGACCTAAAGGATAGTTATGAAATTTCGGACTCTGAAAATGAGTATACAAAAGATGAACGCAGTCTTTTGGATAACATACGGAAAAGAAAACACGAAGATTCAAACAGTGAGGATGAAATGTACGCTTTTTCGGAATCGGATGACGGTGACGAAAAACGTCCTGACATGGCAGACAGTGATGTAGAAGGTCAAGAGCAATCTGATGATGATTTACCAGATGTCAAAGCTTGGGGTAAAAAGAAAGGATTGTATTATTCTACAGATTATGTAGATGAAGATTATGGTGGCCTTGGAGATGAGGAAGAAGATGCTTTAATGGAGGAACAAGAAGCAAGAAATATACAAAAGCGTTTGATAGAACAACTTGAAGAGCAGGATTTTAAATTAGATTTCTTGGATAATAAAGACAAGGAATCTGATGAGAGGGAACTGTTAGTCAAAAGCGATGTAAGTCAAATGTCAAAAAGGCAAAAGCTTCAACTACTTGAAAAGGAAAGCCCAGAATTTTCAAGTCTTATAGATGATTTTAAATCCAAGCTAACAGTAGCTAAGGACAACTTACACCCTGTATTAGAACTGGTTAAAGAGGGGAAGTTGCCAGATTGTCCAGCTTCTAAATTTCTTAAAACTAATTACAATTTAATTTTAAACTATTGTACTAATATCAGCTTCTATTTACTTCTTAAAAGCCAACGAATAAGTATACAAAACCATCCTGTTACTAAAAGATTGTATCAATACAGGCAAATGCTAAAAAAGATGGAGCCTATTTATGTAGATGTAATTAAACCACAAGTTGATAAAATATTAGATTCCCTCAAAAATAACTTAAAATTAGAAATAAAGCTAGATAAGAAATATAGATTAGGTGAAAGTGCTCCATCAAAACCTAAAAAATTAAAATTAATGGAGTCGATTCAGAAAGATGAGGGTGAAGATACAGGAGTCTCGGATGACAGTAATGATGAAGAGCCTAATGACTTCTTTAACACCAAGTCTGATCTGAAGCCAAATGACGATGAATCTGAAGAAAGTGGCTTCTCTGATAATGATGAAGCTGATGATACAAACAAACCATCAACATCTACTGATATTATACCTGATGATATAGCAGACAAGAGAGAAATAACCTATCAGATTGCTAAAAACAAAGGCCTGACTCCCCACAGGAAAAAAGAGCAAAGAAATCCTAGGGTAAAGCACAAGCTTAAATTTAGAAAAGCAAAAATAAGGAGGAAGGGTGCAGTGAGGGAACCTAGGACAGAGGTTAATAGGTATGGTGGAGAACCTTCAGGCATTAAAGCAAATGTGAAAAAAGGCATCAAAATCAAATAACCATCATGTGTTACATTTTATTTATGTACATTTTAAGTAGTTTTTACATTAAAAAATAAACTGCACCAAAACTGTCCTTTTAATGTTGCCATCTGAAACAAACCATTATTTACATGTAGATAAACACCAAACTTTACATTCGAATTTCATACCCAAGTAGTCCATACTCACTTAAGGGACAATTTTCTCATTTCTTAACTACATGTATATCAAATTTATTGAAATCTGTTCAGTGATTGAACTGTGTAAAAAAATTAATAAACACAATTTTACATTTATAATATTAGTATTAATCTTATTATTTTGTCCTATTAATCCTACTAAATGCGAAAATTTGTATGTTTGTTTGTTATTCCATTATGCACAAACTGTGTTACTGATTTTCATGAAAGTTGGCACACACATAAGAGATAACTTGGATTAACACAGAGGATAGTTTTTACCCTGAAAAAATATTCCTGAGGGACCAATAACCGCGCGGGCAATGCTGCAGGCAACAGCTAGTATCAAATTTATTGATTTGAGATGCTGGTTTGTAATATAGTAACAAATACATATCTTCCCGCCAAGTTTTACAGGGTACTTAATGGATTGTAGTTATAATAAAATGCACGATGTCCAGAGCTCTCTTATTTCTATTTTAGAACATATGAAACATTTGAAATTGAAAAAGTGCATGACTTTATATAATTCTTTTACAAGTAAAAGGATATAGCATTTTATGTTATAGAAAGGTAAATAAGTAGACAGATTTCCTAATAGTAAAATATTCATATCATCTTGAGATACCAAAAATGTTAATTTTTGTTTAACAAGTAGAGATGCAATTTAAAATCTAACTTTATGAAGGCAAAATATTCTAGGATCAATAAGTACATATTTTTTTAAAATAAATTAAAATTAAATGAAGAAACGTGTGTGGTTGTTGGACATGGATTTTCTATGTCTTGAATATTAACAAGATTCTTCGCTTTGTATTTTTTTTTAAGTTATAGGGAGGCAACAAGCAGACGGATTTCCTGGTGGTAAGAAATGCCGTCGCCTAAAGACACCAAACGTGGTGCGTTGTCAACCTGAGGCTAGGATGGTCAGCCTCCTGCGTAAGTAAACCGGCTACCCTACCCTCCAACCGAAATAGGACAATGACGAGCATTGTCATTTTGCGGAAGGAATAGGTAAGGCAGTGGTTCCTGTATGACCGGGCGAGTCGTTGCAGGACTCTACCACCTTCGGCAATGTTGTTTCTGTTTATCACACTTGTATGTGTTAGTTTGACTAATTTGTAAATGTATTGTAATTGTAATGTTAAAATCTCACAATTTCAATATCTTGTCTTTTCCTCCTGAAGCAACATATGAGCCATCAGGAGACCAATCGACAGCATAAACTTCATCTGCATGACCGGGCAAATCAATTTCCAATTTCTTTGTTCTGACATTCCACACTGTGAATAAATGTTCATATTTAACATAACAAGCAGACGGATTAATGGCCAATTTTAATAATCTACCTAATAGATAGAGCTACTTTAGACCAGATACCAGGCAAGCACTGATAGTTTTTATTAATTAACATAAGTATTATTTAGCAACAAAACTTTTTTTTATGATATCGAAAAGCAAACAAGTAGACGGATTTTTCCTGATGGTAAGAAATTCACGCCGCCTAGAGACACCAAAGGTGCCAACTTGAGGCCGGGATGTTAGGCCTCGAGCAAAAGTAAGTTTACCGGCTACCATATCCTCTGAACCGGAACACGTCACCGGCAAGCACTGACGTTATGGCGGCAAGAATAGGTAAGGCAATGGTACCAACCCG
>NJDD01006496.1:3366-19782 GCA_002245505.1 Calephelis nemesis | reverse complement strand
TGCCACGTGCAACTATCGTTAGTTAACCGACCTTACAGACAACCGCTTTTTTTCTGTAATTAATTTATTAACTAGGGAAATTCTTGCATGACTATAAAATAATTTTGTAGCCTAATTATTAGTACAAGTGAAGGGAATGATTAAATTGTGTGTCTTTTTGCTCGGTAACTAGTCAATATGTTAAAAAGAATTAATTGCAGGTTCTCTTATAATTTATTATGGCGTGAAAAAATACCTATTACTGCTATTATATTGAGCATGTCTAAAATAACGCTTTACCTGAGATATGGTTCCCAAGCTAATGCTGTAACCCACTGTTTATGACCCATCATCACCTTGCCAATTTGATTACCAGTTATTGGATCCCACAAATAAATTCTTCCTTGTTTACATGCTGATGCTAGTTTAGAACAATCTGGTGACCAACTTATACAGAGAACCCAATTTGTGTGACCTATAAAGATTAAAAACATCACAATAAAGTTTACATCTGTGTAAGTTGGATATTTCTGATTTTATTAATTTAGTATGACCTTAGGCTACCCAAAAAAGGAGTATTAAAATGTTTTTTGGGTACATGTGTGCTTCTTTATTCCACCAGAACTTTTAAATGCCTAATCTGATAATGATGTCTAAAGTTGACTTAAAATAAAATTTATCATGGACACATAATGTGTCTACTTTGTATATTGATGTTGTTTGTAATTGGATAAGCTATGGAAAATCTGGTAGTAAAAGGTAGATAAATTATGGGACTGGTTGCCATGAAATATTTTGCCCTTTTATTTTTTCACACTGACTAGAATTGGAAACGAGAGTAGTGTATTGTAGATAAGATTCAAATTAATCTCTTTTTAAAATTGTTTGTAACGAATTATCAATTTTATGCTAAAAAAATATTTATAAAATATTTGCTCATAGCAATGGAACGAACTTTTTAACAGATATCCTGAAAATCCTGCCCTTATTATTCATACTGTGTTATTGTATTTTTACCTGCTGTTAAAAATATTATATTATTATAATGGGAAGACTGTGATATATTCCTAAATCAGGAAATTTTATATCACTTAAAAATGTAAATACTTGTGCCTTACAATTGAAAAATTATATCTTTATATACATTACCTTTACATACATGAAGGGGTGTTTGTGTATTTAAATCCCAAAATCTGACAGTAGTGTCACCAGAACCACTAGCTAAATGTTTCCCAGATGGACTGAAACTAGTTGATATTACAGCTTCTGCATGACCCGGTATAGAGCTAAATAAAAAATATCAAGTTTATTTTTTATTATTTTCAAGACAAAATAAGGTACAGTTAGTTACAGACTGGAACACAAGGTGAAAAAATTTTTTATTAAAAAATTGGTTTCATTAGCCTTACTTAAATTCAGAAATCACTAGTCTGATATGAATATACACTTTACATTTTGTTTACATGAAAAAACAATATAAATAAAATACAGAAAAATTTTGTATGGGAGATGAACATTATATCTGATGCTTTTGTCGGCTATATGTAATGTTGTTTATGCTATTTCCTCATAGAACTAATTAGATTTTATATGTGTATTATACTGTTTTCGAATGGTATCAAAATATGAAGTCTGTAAAAGAAGAACTTAATTTTAAAACAGAAAGACAAGTAAAGAAAACATATTTTATAAGATATAATTTCATTTAATAATGATGTTAATTATTACAAATAAAACACTAACATGTACATATTTACTTATAAAATTAAACTATTTAAATTTAATAAATACAATAACATCTAACTAAATTCATATTTTTTAAATTTAACTTGGTCTTGAAAACTAGGACTTGTGGGTAATATAAGACAACATGAATTTGGTCTAAAAATTCTACTTTCAATAACAGAAATATATTAGTGAATAGTTATGATTCCTGAAGATAGTGTTGATTTTTCACTACCAGGAAATCTGACTAGTTTATTGTCTTCTAGTACTGCAAAAAGAAACATACCTTGTACATCGTGTCACTGGTCTGACTTTAAATACTGCCTGTTCCTGATAAATTATTTCAACAACTTCCTCAAAATTTAAGGACGCAGTATCTAAAGAGTCTTTCAGTGTTGATGTTATTTCAACATCTTTTACAAAAAACAGAAATGGCTTTCCTTCCTAAAATTAAGACAAATTTTGTAAGTTTACAGAAAGTAAAATTTGTGCATTGGTTTTCTTTAATTGTGTCATATTTACCTCTTTTAATAGCGCATTGCAAATAAGAGTAAGTTGATCTTTTGTAACATTTAAAGGTAAGTCTAATGGACTACCAGTTTCTTCGCCTGTTTCTGATATAAATTTTGCTTGTATACAACTAGGCAATTCATCACCTATTTCCATATTTGTTAAATTAATTATTATCTAGGAACAACTAAACAAAAATATTACTTTATTCCTAATATAACCTCTAATTATCAGATGGTAAACTTGTAAATATCAACAAATGTCAATTGTCAACAGACATAACCTTAAAAATCAAAACGTCAAATCACAAAAGTCATTAAAACATCACTTTACTCCTTTAGGAGTAATACTTCTCTGCGAGAAACATTTTCTTCTGATTGTGATACTAACTGTTATATAACAGACTTCAGATTAAATACTAATTGGAGATAGATAAAATGACAAAAATATACTATTCATAAGCTTCTTGGAAAATGTGAAAGGTCAGGAAACTGAAAGAAAACCTATCCAGTGCAGTAATATTATGTTCAGTGTCCCCTCACCATTATCAGTTTGGTTGATTAGAGTTAGGTAGGTACCTGCCTGTTTAATTATTTCGGAAACTTTTCTTCCTTAGATTATAATTTGTCTTGTAAACGTATGTCGAAATCAGGTACACATTTAAAAGTTTAAACAGTTGTTTCTTCTTTATATGCACTAAATATTAATCTCTTTTTAAGAAAAGTTACGACAGTATTTTAATGGTAACTCTGGTTACTTGGGGTTTTGCCACCATTACGAGAAAAAATGTTTGTATTTTTTTGGAATTAATTAATTTCAAATTTATATAACAGCTGGTCTATTTAGGTGGAGTTTTGTGCAATTTTGTTGAATGAAAGTGCACCAATGAAATAATCAAAGAAATTAGCGTCTCGTTTATATCCTCAATGCCGCCAAATCTCATTAAATGAGTATGAGTAATGAGATCACCTTTACTTAGAACCCAGCCAAAACTTTCTTCGAAGAATTAGGATTAGTTTTATATACTTTAAACCTGATATTGTTAAATCGGGTAAGTTGAGGCAAATTTCAACATGACCTATGGCAAATACTAATATCAGTGCGAAAAAATAAATAAAGAAAAAACAAGACTACTACATTTTACTGCAACATCAATTGTCAAACATGGCAACATTTTAACAAATGTCTGAATTCTAGCTGTCATCGGCTTTTCACTTACCTACGTGTTATGTTTATCTTTTTATTTAATATAGTCTAGAAACGTGCCGCGAACATGAGAATATTGTGTATTTTGTTTCTGCTTTGGCCTCTCTTTGCTTGTGATGAACATACACACACCTACAAAGATGGGGAACAAGTAGTACTCTGGATGAATACCGTGGGACCCTACCACAACCGACAAGAAACGTATGCATATTTTTCATTACCATTTTGTTCTGGCACAAAAGTAACTATAGGCCATTACCATGAGACGCTATCAGAAGCACTTCAAGGTGTAGAATTAGAACTTAGCGGATTAGATATTACTTACAAGGATAATGTTCCCGCACAGCAATTTTGTGCCATTGAACTAAATGAACAATCTTATAAAGCTCTCGTGTATGCAGTGAAAAATCATTATTGGTATCAGATGTACATAGATGACCTACCAATTTGGGGAATCGTTGGTGAAATAGATGGTGATAACTATTATATTTGGACCCATAAAAAGTTTGACATTGGATACAATGGTAATAGAATCGTGGAAGTAAACTTAACTGCGGAAAATAAGGAGCGACTTGCTCTTAACGCCAAAATACCATTCACATATGAAGTAAATTGGAAAAAGAGCAATATTAAGTTTGAGGACCGCTTTGACAAATATTTGGACCCAAACTTCTTCCAGCATAGAATACATTGGTTTAGTATTTTTAACAGTTTTATGATGGTAATATTCTTAGTAGGATTAGTCTCAATGATACTTATGAGGACCCTGCGGAAAGATTATGCTAGATATTCAAAGGATGATGATCTTGATGACTTAGAAAAAGACTTGGGAGATGAGTATGGCTGGAAACAGGTGCATGGGGATGTTTTTAGGCCAGTGCCTCATTTGGGCTTGTTTTCTGCTCTCATCGGAGCTGGTCATCAACTCACAGTGGTGACATTAGCTGTTATAATATTTACAATATTTGGTGAGCTTTATACAGAAAGAGGCTCATTATTATCCACAGCAATATTCATTTACGCTGCTACTTCTCCTGTTAACGGATACTTTGGTGGTTCCTTGTATGCCCGTATGGGAGGTAGATTATGGATAAAACAGATGTTAGTGTCTGCATTTCTGTTACCTGTTTTAGTCTGTGGCACAGCATTCTTTATCAACTTTATTGCCATGTATTATCATGCATCTAGAGCCATCCCATTTGGAAGTATGATTGCAGTTATGTCTATCTGCACATTTGTTATTTTACCACTTACTTTAGTTGGAACAGTTCTTGGACGTAATTTAGCAGGACAACCTGATTATCCTTGTCGTATAAACGCTGTTCCCAGACCTATACCAGAAAAGAAATGGTTTATGGAACCATTTATTATCATTATAATGGGAGGAATACTACCATTTGGGTCAATATTTATTGAAATGTATTTTATTTTCACCTCATTTTGGGCTTACAAAATTTATTATGTTTATGGTTTTATGTTGCTTGTATTTTTGATACTAATGGTTGTGACGGTGTGTGTAACAATTGTGTGCACTTATTTCTTGTTGAATGCGGAGGATTATCGCTGGCAATGGACCAGTTTTCTTTCAGCAGGAAGTACTGCCATTTATGTGTACTTATATTCATTCTATTACTTTATCTTTAAAACCAAAATGTATGGTCTGTTTCAAACAACTTTCTATTTTGGATATATGGCCCTATTCAGTTTGACATTAGGCATTATTTGTGGCACAGTAGGATATATAGGCACAAGTTTGTTTGTAAGAAAGATATATTCCACAGTAAAAATAGATTGAAAAATAAATTGAAATGTCTTGACTTTACACATACCTTGATGTTGAGGAAAGTGACAAGAAAATTTATTCTAACATTCCTTCACAACTCTTCTAAAGAATTTTAAATTGAATATGCTATTATTTTTATGTACAAGTAATTTCAACAGTTTCTTTGACGTATTTTCATTTCAGTTTTTGAAGCACTGCAAACCTCATTTTTCGGATTGTTGGTTGAAGTTAATTAACATTTGTATAATACTTGATGTAACACATTTTCTAATTCCTAAAATGGCTAATTATACTACTTCAGAGCCAGTACAATTAAACAGCATAGTACATTAAATATTGCAATCATGAAACTTTAAATAACTAAAATATATAACAAAGTAGACTTTATGATCACTAGATCTTACGAACATTTAAAAAACTGTGTGTCATGTCCATAGATAAATTTTATTTGAAAGGCCACATGTAAAAATTATATTACTTTAAATATTTAACGTTTAACTCTTATTCAGTATTTTGCTCTCTGCTGTTTTATTATGGGAAATAGTAATTTCTAGAATACCAAATTTTGCAGTAAAAGTTAGAAACATAGAGTAGATTTTATACTTACCACTAGGCAATTTTATTTGGCAGATGTTAATCAGGCTTAAGAAGAAAGATATGCTGTTGAATAGATAGACAATGGTGCCTGTTCCGTTGTATCCTCTATCTTATTTTTATTTATTACTATCTTGTTTTAAAAAACAAGATTCCAAGACTGACAAAACATTTGTAAGAATGTGACATGCAAAACCAATTAGTGCTGTCACTAAATAAATTCTGTCTCTTTATGAGTGAAAATTTAGTTTAGAATATGCAAAGCAGGAAAGGCACCAATTCACAGTCTGAAAACTTTGTCAATAAAATCAATATTTACAACGCAGTTTCAAAAATTTTGCACAAGTAATATTTTCTTTTATTTCCTCTTGTCACCTTTGTGTATTTTAAGTATAAATTTTGTGTGGTATGCAATTGTTAATATTGTGCACACTTAAATTTATTAAGTGTATTATTGATTATTATTGTAAGAAATAGCTAATTACATATTTTTATCTCAGTTACAATTTTTGTTTCCTATGTGTACATAATATGAAAGTTTTAAACATTTAATGTTAAAATTGTATTTTACACATTGTACATTATAGTGAGTAGTGCACTGAAATTATAATTTCACCAAATCCTGAATTTTCTTTTATTGTCACACATCTATCTTTTCAGTCTATTTCTAAACTAACTAATGACAGTGAAACTCACGGATCAGAATATATATTTTTAAAATAAATTGTTTAAAAATTTTAATCCGCTAACAATAAACGGGCTTATTAATAATATAGACTAAAGTACTCCAAGGTTTAAGTTGATAATATAGTATGTATTACAGTGTAATAAAGACTATAATGTCAATTAAAATCTTGGAGTACTTTAGTCTATGTTTATTAGTAAGACAGATACCAACTTATCAATAAACATATAGTATAGCATGAGTAAATTTAAGTTGATATTGTAGTCGGTATCACATTGTAATAAAGATTATAATACTAGGTTGAACCTTGGTGTACTTTAGTCCATGTTTATTAATAATAATAAGAAGTTTTATGTTAATTTGAGTTGTTATTTAACAATTGATAATAATAAAGATTTTTACATTCACTTCACAAAATATTTTATCTCTATCCTGATAGCGAGAAATAACGCTAAATTTCAGAGCAATACAATTATAATGTGCAAAGTGTAAGTTAGCATTTCTTAATGTTATTATTTTTAAGCAATAAGTGTCATTATGGTTCCTAGTTGGTAATTTCAATTAGGCCCCATTGTGTGATTAAGTGTATAAGATATATGTAAATATTAAATAGAAATTAAATTATAGTCAGACTTTATTTAAACATCAGTCTAAATGTTTTTTTTGTTTCTATGTTATATAATAGAAATATTTTTTGTATGCCATCCATCATGTATTGAAACTACTAAAACATCATCTAAATAAAGATGACTAGAATATTATCTGTTGCAGTTTTTATAATTATTTGCCCAATATATTTTTTGTATTCGCCTCTGTGGTCTAGCGGTTCAGGTGTTGGACTTGACTGCATGAGGTCCCGGGATCGGGCAGCAAAAAGAAAATTTGGTTTTTCCAATTTTCTAATAAAAAAAATTGTTGCTCGGGATTGGATACATGCCCGGTTGGCGATAGGCTCGCCAACTATCTACATTGTGGGACTTTGTGTCTTGGCTAATCGTGGGACTTTGTGTCTTGGCTAATCGTGGGTGACCTGGTTGTGGCTCTGCCTACTTCTTCGGGGAAGTAGGCGTGAAGATACTTTAAGACAAACCTCCTAACGGAAGGATAAATGCTGCTTGTTTATGCTAAAAAAGGCTGAGAATCTTCAAATAAACGTTTTTTGTTAATGCTAAAACAAATTAATGTCTACATCAAAGACATTGGTGCCTATTAAAGTTTGTTCAAATTCTTTATTTATAAGGAAAACACAGATAATTTATATAGTTGTGTCAAATTAGCTTACATGCAGATTTCTGCCCATGTTTGGACTACACCTAGGGAATAAGAAAAAAATTATTTTCCAACTGTTAGATAATAAAGACAGGCAGGTTCCGGAAGTTTATATCTTGTAATTCCCCTTGGACAGTTTTATTATCTGTGTCTTATCTAGTTAGTAGCCTAGCTAGCGTGACAACAGTGGGTGGGATATATGAAGTTAGGAGAGTATGTTACACTGTGGTGAACGTAGAAAGAATTTGAAATTACCCAGTGAATAGCTTCTAGATTATTTTATATTCTTATCCACCTTATTGTACGCTTTCTATCAGACAGGTTTGGTCATTAAACTGAGCTAGGTATCTACCATAAAAAATAATCTACGCTAAATAAGTGCATTCGACTTTTTCTGTGTTATCAATACTATTTCTTTGATATATAAATGAATATAAATGAAATATAAATGAACCGAATAGAGAGTTTAACCCCAGGGGTTAATTTATAAGAAAAAATAATTTTTCGGTTGGTATTAATTTTATTGTCATTCTGCCTCCACAAATGTTTCAGCATTAACTTCTGCTTTGCGCGATTTCTTGCCTCCAGGCATTTTGGCGTTATAACTTTGTCCTGTTCTTTTTCTTAATAGTGCTATATCCTCGTTCTCATCATTTTGTTCTGCCCATTCCAAAACTAACCGACGACCGTAAAGATGGGTTGAATGACACAAAGCTTCAAACGCCGACTAAAAAAATATATAATTTACCATTACTTATGCACTATAAAAGTAGTACCTAAAATAATAAGGCTTTTTCTTGATGGTAATAAAGACGTATAGTTATTATTTTGTAAGGTACTAGTGTTAAAGCGGTTTAACAAATTAAAAAAAAAAAACAATTTAACGCAAACATACACACATACATTGTTTCCTCTACAGTTCCATTTAGTAAAATTATTGTCATATATCTGTTCTCTTTTACTGTATTATTAATAAACATAGATTAATGTACGCCAAGGTTTATGTCGCCACTACAATTCTTATTACACTGTAATACAAACTATAATATCAATTTAAACCTTGGAGTGATTTAGTCTATGTTAATTATTACGACAAAGTCTCATCAATTGCACAATTTAATAAATACCCCTGGACAAGTTACACTAATTGAATCGAACCCCAAAGTAAGCAAAATATATGCTTGTTCTATGGGTGTAAGTTAAAGATTATAATACAAAGAAATATTTAAATAGATACCACAACAAATTAATTAAACACCCAGACCTAGAAATGAAGACATCTAAATGTTAATCACACAAATGTCTGTCCCCGTCGGGAATGAAACCCGAGCCTCGCGGTTGGTCTGTGTAGTTAGGTGTGTACGCTAGCCAAATGGTATTGCTAATAAATATGGTAAAAATAAATACCTTAGCATCAGCTTTGGAGTAATAATCTACAAATGCGAAACCGCGATGTTGATCGGACCCAGCTGTTAACTTCTTCGGTAGACGAACATTCTTCAATTCTCCAAATGCTCTAAAAAGTAGTATGACAATACATTACTGTTTGAGAATACATTATACCTAGTTATAAAAACGAGAATGCGTTTCTAATCGGGCGCGCAATAGTAGGAAGCTAGGTAGACAAAATACTACACACTTTTTTAATAACACCTACTTTTCAGAATACAATTTGTACAGTTGATATAAATTTTACTATGGAAATACAGATATTACATTTTAATTTGCACGTTCCTGGATAAATTTAATATCGGGTTAACTATCAAATATAAAAGATACCACAAAAGCTAACACATAGTTAAATATTTAATTTAACTGATTCTTAGGCATGGCATGGCTTAAGAATCACATTAAGTTTTAAATCCTATTAATATTGCAAATGCGACAGTTTGTGTTTGTTTGTTACCCATACAAAAAATGTTGAACAGATTTTAATGAAATTTGGCACATACATAGAGGGTAACTTGGATTAACACATAGGATAGTTTTTATCCCGAAAAAATGTTTCTGTGGGACCATTAACCACGCGGGCAACAGCTAGTAAAGTATATGGTTGGTCAAAAAGTGCAAGACGTACTGTTCAAAAAGTGTGTAAAAATTGAATTCCTCAAATTGCCTATGAATGAAAGCGCACATTCTGCTCAGAGCACTGTTATCGCAGTCATTCTTGTATGATGATTTCTAAATAAAAATATTCGAAGCGAAAATACGAGCCGGGGCTAGTCCAAGCATCATGTCACAGCAATTTTATGTATGAGAAAGCAAATGACGAAGCAATGAATTATTCCCCGTGTTGGTCCGGGCTCCTTTGCAGAATAGACCATCTGCCTTTCTTGCCAGGCAACTCGTAAAAGGCGAGCATAGGCTTCACTCACACCGTGACGTCTGACTAGGTGGTAGAGTTTCGCAGCGACTCGCCCGGATTGGTACCACCGCCTTAGCTATTCCTGCTGCCATAACGTGTTCCGGTTCGGAGGGTAAGGTAGCCGGTAAACTTACTTTTGCTCGAGGCCTAACATCCTGACCTCAGGTTGGCAACGCACCACTACCATCTTTAGTTTCTCTAGGCGGCGTGAATTTCTTACCATCAGGAAATCCGTCTCCTTGTTTGCCTTCATATATCATAAAAAAAATGAAGCTCATGGTCACCACCATCATTATCTTAGCGTTTATCACGATTGTTCTTCACATTTAAAATTGTGAACCGAGGGTCTGCTTTCTTTAATTTTAACTTCAGGCCTTAGACACCCCTAATTCTTAATCCATTGGCATACGTCATGTCTTGTTCCACAACTTCTAGCCAGCGTTTCTTGAGTCGACATATTTTATGGACGCCCTACATGTTTTAGGCGTTTAGACATTTGTTACCTACGTGGCCTGATGGTAAAGAATAACCAGGCAGCTCGTAAAAGGCGAGCATAGGCTTACCGTCACTAGCACCGTGACATCTGACTTGGTGGTAGAGTTTCGCAGCGACTCGTCCGGATTGGTACCACCGCTTTACCTATTCCTACCGCGATAACGCCAGCGCTTGCCGTTGACGTGTTCAAGTTCGGAGGATAAGGTAGCCGGTAAACTTACTTTTGCTCTAGGTCTAACATCCCGGCCTCAGGTTGGCAACGCACCCTTACCACCTTTGGTGTCTCTAGGCGGCGTGAATTTCTTACCATCAGGCAATCCGTCTGCTTGTTTGCATTTTAATACCATAAAAAAAAACATTTGAGTACCACCAGCTCTGTGTTTGATGGTCTCCAAGATGTGTCAGAAAATACTTTGGTAACTATTCCACAAAGATGGCGTACGAGGTAAGAAATCTTTTCGATGTCGCACGTTATGCATAAGTATAGTTACATAAATAATGTAGCAAAACTAAATTTAATTAAACATTAATCCAAAATCAACAATCATATTGATAACAAATTAGATATTACCTGAATATCTCGTGTATCTCGTTCCTGTTAGCTTGGAACGGCACGTTGCGTACTAGAATCTTGCTTCCATTTTGAGTTGTCTCCTTGGAACTTTTCTTCGACGTTTTTACTTCGGAACTAAAACAAATATTTTTAAATTGCAGTTTAACGAAACCTCTGTACAACTCTGGAGTATCCTTGGAGTAACTACTTTAGCCTATGTTTATTACTTTATTAATATAAACTAGTGGTCGCCTATTGGTCGAAATTAACCATTTTAATATCTTGTTGATAAGAACGTCATCTTCATTTCATTAGACCAACTATTTTGTTTCCTGAATAGTTAGTGCGCCATCTGTGATCTTTTATCGTACAACATCAATATATATGTTTGTGTGTGTCAAATGCATGGTAGTGCGAGTAATGTTTTATTTATTGATTTAATGTACTTTATAAGCTTTATTATTGAAAAATATTAGCGTTCTGCACTTCTCCTACACATAAACTATAAGTGTGCCAAATTTTATGCTCCTGCGTCCGAGCAATTTTCGTAAAAACAGGTCCAAAGTTTTGGCATCACGTATACAGTAAAAAAACTTAGATAAATAAGTAAAAAAACTACCTCATAAGCTGTTGCATATATTCCAGAGAAATAAATAGCATATATTAGTAGAGATGCTTCCTACCCAAAAACATTTTTGACAATCCGTTATTCAAAGTAATTTTACGGGGATAACTACTAAACCAATTGTGACCGAGTTTTCGTTTTTTGAAAGATCCACTTCCTACTTAAAATTTGAGCTAAGTTTGATCAAAATCGGTCAAGGGCGAGTGGAGTCAACTCTAATTGGAAGTACATTGTATTTTGGGTGATCGTCTCTGTGGTCTAACGGTCCGGTGTTGGGTTTGACTTCAAAGGTCCCATGTTCGATCCTGGGTCGGGAAATGAATGCAAAATGCGTTTTTTCAATTTTCTATAAAAAATACAACTTTGCCCAGGGTTGGAGACGTACCTGGTTGATAGGCATGCCACCTACACTATGAGATAGTGTCTTCGGCTAGTCGTTGGTTGTGACTTTGCCTATATCTTCGGGGACATGAGAGTGAAGATACGTTTTATGTAGGTAATTTTTAAACACTACATAGACAGAGTCGTATGCCTGGGTTAGTATAGATATGAAGTCCCATAATAGTAAGTTTATTCTTTAGAATCTATATTTGTAGAGTCGATCCGTAAAAACCGAAAGAAATTAAGGGTTTGGTGATTACGTATATAGGCACATTATTGCCACGAAGGGCATTTACAGCAGTTAGTCGTGGTTATCGCAATTTATTGATGCCAAAAGGAAAATCCACCTAGCTCTGTAGTCAACAGACCGTTAATCTGTAATACCTAAGTACCTACTTAGTGCTCTTTTTTTATGAATTGCTCTTTTTTCTATAATAATAATAATATAATAATAATACCTCAGGACAAATCACACAAATTGAACCTAACCCCAAAGTAAGCAAATTATAGGCTTGTGTTATGGGTGTTAGTCAACGATACTATTACATAGAAATACTTAAGTATATACCAGAATAAATTTAATAAACACCCAGAACCAGAAATACAGACATCTAAATGTTCATCACACAAATGCCTGCCCCCGTCGGGAATCGAACCCGAGCCTCGCGGTTGGTCGATGTAGTTAGGCGAGTAGGCTAGCCACTCGACCAACGAGGCGGTCAAAATAGGAATTGCTCTTTTTTTCTGAGTTGCTATTTTTTCTATGAATTCACACAATAGGTTGACGATACTTTTTGACCGCCTAGCTGGTCTTGCTTGGCTTGGCTTGGCCGCCGCCGGGGCTGTGGATGAGTGTAAAAGCGTTCGCGCAGCCCTGGTACCTGGCGAAGGGGTTGAAACCGTGGGGTTTTAGTCAGTAGGAGTCTGACATAATCCTTCCCTCGAAAGTGGCGGGTATTCATGATGGATTTCCCCACGAAAAAAAAATGGGTTTACTTGCTGCTAAGTTTAGAGTTCAAGGCTCGGGTTCGATTTCTGACAGGGAATATTTAATCTGAACACAAGTTTCGGTTTAAACTAAATGTGTCATGGTATTTTATATCATTATACCACCTATTATCTATAACATTGCGTTACAAAAAATGATTAAGTCTTATCAGATCGATACATTTGTAACAGGTGATACATTTTATACGAATACCGACAATTTTATAAGTCTGCAGTTCCTTTTGTGATAACGTATCTAAACTTATTTTCCGTCCTGATTTACCTATTGTTAATATAATTTTAGATTAAATTTCCATTAAGATATCGCAATATTTGTCATTATGTTAGCTGTTGACTTTACCGCCACACCAGTAAACAATTTTCTTAAAAAAAAATCTAAATACTCGGAGCATTTTTCAGAAGATAATTTAAGGCATTTTAAATCTTATATATAAAAAAATTCTCGTTTCACAATTTTAGTTGAGGTACTCCTCCGAAACGGCTTGACCGATTCTTATGAATGAATTCTTCTTATGAAATTTGGTACTAACTACATACAGAGAACAGACTTATGTAAATCGCAACCCATAAGTCTAATAAATTTACTTGAAAAGGTGAAAGCTTGACCAATTTAAGTAAATGTTTTAATAACATTGCAGTACATGGCCATTTTTGCTCATAATTCTGCCAAACAACACGAATTTGCTTAAAGATTTGGGTTTAGTTTCTACTGAGCCACATAGTTGACGCTAAATTCTTGGTTGCTTGTACTTGTACGATAGGGGTGGATGCCTGATGACATTAAACACAATAATGTAGGTAACACTGAGAACCTTGTGGAATTTGTAGATAATACAAGAAGAAATTATCTATAATAATGTTGGTCCGGGCTCCTTTGCAGAATAGACCATCTGCCTTCCAGCCAGGCAGCTCGTAAAAGTCGAGCACAGGCTTACCGTCACTAACACCGTGAATTCTGACTAGGTGGTAGAGTTTCGCAGCGACTCATCCGGATTGGTACCACCGCCTTACCTATTCCTGCCGACATAACGTCCGTGACGTGTTCCGGTTCGGAGGGTAAGGTAGCCGGGAAACTTACTTTTGCTCGAGGCCTAACATCCCGGCCCCAGGTTGGCAACGCACCATTACCACCTTTGGTGTCTCTAGGCGGCGTGAATTTCTTACCATCAGGAAATCCGTCTGCTTGTTTGCCTTCCTATATCATAAAAAAAAATTCACTGATTTCGACTGCGCCGTCGATAGTAAGTATAGCCGTCGACATAGGTAAGAGTAGTAAGAAAACGCAGTCGACTTGTTCGAAAGATTAGCGTAACGCGCTCCCAACCATCACGAGATGATTTTTCTGCACGTGAGCGCTGTAACATCCACAAGCGTCACCATTTTTTGGAGTGTTTTCGTTATAATCTTATGCATAGTATTGAAGCTCGCGCAAGAAATATTTATGTATCTATATATTAGTACGTGACGCCAAAACTTTGGACCCCTTTTTGCGAAAATTGCGCGAACGGAGGAGTATGAAATTTGGCACACCTAAAGTTTATGTGTAGGAGAAGTGCAGAACGCTTATATTTTTCAATAATAATGCTTATAAAGTACATTCAATCAATAAATAAAACATTACCCACACTACTATGCATTTGACACACACAAACAAATATACTGATGATAACGACAAAAGATCACAGATCAAAGTTTGGAAACAAAGTAGTAAAACAAAGATATTAAAATTTATTATGGTCGAGTTTCAACCTATGGGCGACCACTAGTTTACAATATATTTTCAACTTCATGGTTGAATGACACTTGACAAAAAAATTAACTAAAACACGCTAATATAGCTTCATGGACTTAATGCATATTTTAAAACCAGAGGGCTGATTGTTTGGCCCAGCTTCAAGTTTTTAATAAGTTAGAACCGTTACATATATAATCAGAAAAAAAATTGGGCAACAAAATTTATGCAACCAAATTATGATTTCTTGACAAAATAATAAAAATCTAAAGTGATATTTTGGAGCATAATTGTAAATTTATACAACTCACCTATTTCCTCGTTCTGATCGTTTCAGCTCCAGCGTTTTACCGTCAAATGTCGTCCCTTGAAGTGTCTTTAGAGCCTCATTGGCGTGTGATTTCTTGTAATATTGGACAAAACCATAACCCATTGACAGGAGCTTCCCAGGATTCTTCGGATCCTTCTTCTTAGCAATAGTTACGTTGTGGATATTACCGCAACTTGAGAAAAGCTAGGGAAATATTAATAGTTTACAAAAAAGTCTTAACAACAAAATACTGCTCGAAAATTTGTGTGTATAAATAAAAATCCCGGGACAAGTCACACAAATTGAATCTAACCCCAAAATTAAGCAAATTATATGCTTGTGTTATGGGTGTTAGTCAACAATTCTAATACATAGAACTAGGTACTTAAATAGATACGAAAATAGATTTAATAAACACCCAGACCCGGAAATGCAGACAACTAAATGTTCATCACACAAATGCCTGCCCCGTTGGGAATCGAACCGGAGCCTCGCGTTTGGTCGATGTAATTAAGCGAGTACGCTAGCCACTCGACCAACGAGGCGGTTCCATTTACTTTGTTTTCTATGGCCAATCAAGCCTTGTTGTAAAATGTATTTAAAAGGCGCTGATTTTGAGTAAAGTTCAAGAATAAAATCTAACTTATGATTAAAATGCAGTCATCACCTACATTAGGAACGTTCCAATAACATCTGTTGTGTTTAATTAAGAACGTGCTCATTGTTGTCCTTCTTGAATTTTTTTGCTATTAAAAATGATTAGTGTTTCAAATCTTTAACAACAAACAACCTGAGTGTTAAAAAGCCTTTTCTTTTCCTGTAATCTTTATATGTGACTAGCTGTCGCTCGCGTGGTTATTGGTCTCACGAGAACATTTTTTCAGGACAAAACTAGCCTATGTATTAGTCCAAGTTACCCTCTATGTGTGTGCTAAATTTTCTAAAAATCTGCTGGACCAATAGACCATCTGCTTCCTCTCTGCCATGCATCTCGTTAGAGGGGAGATGTGGGTAAATACGTCATTACTCGTTACCAACAATACCACTGTATGCAGATTGCTGTGAAGCAGTTTCCTCGAATAGATATTCATACATACATATCTTCACGCCAAGTCCCTTACGGGGTAGGCAGAGAGTATCGAGTGCCAGACCTCACGATCCTGACAAACCTGTCTTGCTTCATTCACATTCATTAC